>JAQGCY010000889.1:0-13351 GCA_034700645.1 Xenylla mediterranea | reverse complement strand
AGTACTAGTATAGAGAGAGCCGTTAAAGCACTTACAAAGGATTTTGTCATTTTAAGAATTGTTCTTTCAAATCCTATTCCTTCCTGCATATGTATGTACCTTTAGGCTTTTTCTCTCGCCTTTTTTTCGAATTTTCTTATTCTGTTCGTCTTACATCTTAATGCAGAAGGATTGGAAAGAAGAAGAAAAAGAAAGAATAAAAGGCGACGACAATCGATTTCATCCTATTCACCAACTAATACAAATGTACATATGCCGCCCTAGTATAGTATAGTTATAGTAGTTGTGTATTTTCCTTTTTTCTTTCTTGTCTTGTCTTTTTTCACCAGACAAAGAATAAGGAGACAGCACAAGAAAATTCTATTCGTTTTCTTTATTTTTTTTAAGTAAAAGGGATAAAAAAAAACAGGGTAGAATTTTGTTATGTTATGTACGTACGTACTTTTCTCCTAGAGAGAGATCTAGAGAGAGTTTGGAGACAGCAGATGAGACTAAAGAAAAATAAATATATAAGCACGTTATGTACACACACACACAAGCACAGGCATATACAAGTTAGAATAAAAAATCAGTTAGATTTTACTTTCAACCAAAGAGAGAGAGAAAGTTGAAAAGACGAAATTCGAAATGGGATTTTATTCTTCAGAAAATGGAAATCGGTTCTTCGTCTCTATGTTAGGCCTACTATAAGTAAGTAAGTAGGTATGGTCTGAGCCTGGTTCTTGTACTCGCAGTAGTAGTACTAAGATTTCTCATAATTTCCATTCTGAATACGAATGAACGAGCCAAATCCAACAGCCAACCCTACATAATACTATTGGGAACATTGTCAAACCCGAATATACGATTTGTCAAAGGGAAGAAGAAAAAAAAAATGTAAATCTTTTTTTTTCCTCCTTCCAATCCAAGAAAGAGAAGAGAAAATCGAAAAATTAGAATCCATCTATGAAAGTATAGAACCCTGGAGCAAATACAGACAGAATTGGTTTATCAACCAACTTTTTTTTCCCATAACTTTTGGAGTTCGAGTTGGAGATAAAAACTTAACTTATAAAAATATTTTCCTCATATTCGAAGTATACGAGTAGATACATACTTAAGTTAGTGGAAAATATATGATCCAGGGCAAATGCAAGCAAAAGAAAAATTTAATTCGTTTTCATTTTATCCAATCAAATTATCAAATAATCAAAAAAAAAATCTACTTCAATTCAAACCAGTCTGTACAATTTCACATGATGAATTTAGATCGAAGTATTTTATGTGAGTAACAACAACCTCAACTGGTAGAAATCGAAATATAGAAAACTCTATATTATCCATCCAATCCATCCACCGGTTGCTATTTTGCTAGTTTTAATGCGTTTAGTGCACACTTTCTCTCCTTACCAATAAATCAATACTCAAGGTAATCGTATTCGTAATACGAATATCAAACCATGGCTTTGGCTTTTTAGTTCACGTTTACGTTTAGTTTATCAATACTCAATTGAAGTAATAGTAATAGTAATTCTATACCCCTCTTCTGCTGTTGGTCTACGGAGAGAAAACAATAGTATATATTATATTTGTGGTATTTTTTTCTCATGCTGTTGAAGTTATTGACATTGTGGGCGTTAAGAAGTGTGGTTTAAGTAACGTATCCTTATTTCCCAAGTCAAGTCAATAATATCAACATCAAGAATGCATGGAGAGCTAACTAATCTTTATGGAGAGAGAGACTCAATATAATAATAACACTCTTCAAAAGAAATTAATAAAAATTGATGGTTTCAAAGCAAAGCAAAGCAAAGTATTTTATAGGAAGGAGTAAGGACATACAGCGAGCGTGTGAGGATTTTTTGGTAGAAAGTCATTAATACCTGAACTTTCTATTAAACCTAACAATTTTCATATCAAAATAAAACCAGGTTCCTTTTTGTGTTTATTCGGCCTTTTCGTTAAAATACCAAGATATTGATATTGCACACGCCCGAAGAAGAATGTTTTTAACATTAATGTAAAGAGTAAGAACAACTACTTTGCTAATGTACATTTCTCACCCAAAAATATTTTTTCCTTTCGATTCGTTCAGCAGATGGACAGATTGATGGTTATAGATATAGAAATGTACTTTTAATTTTCTTCATTGATCACCTATAATACTATTATTATTATCTTCGGAGTTAGTTTAGTTTAGTTTCGAGCTGAATGAATCGATATATTTAGTACATTTGTACGTATACATCATACACATATATGCACACTTACTTTCCTTCATATGAATCTACGTCTAAGCTTACTTTAGTTACTTTCCTTAATATAGTAATCAATTTTTGTGTCCTGACACAGCAAGCTTTTAGAACTAGTAGTAACAGAATGCCTACTATGTTACATGATTTCGTGGTTGGTAGGTCTTGTACATAGTAGTTCAGTTTCAGTTTAACTTAGCAACACCAAATTGACTACATTAGGTAAAAAAAGGCTAATGAGAAAATTCATCCAGTACGTATATCAAAAAAGAAAGAAAAAAAAATAATAGGAAAAGTTAAAGCTATATACATTACATTTCATTTCAAATTGTACTGACTGTGGCTCTGTGACATGCACTCTCTCAGGGAAAGTATATGTACTTGACGTTGACATCCTCTCCTACAACTGCTACTGCTATTTTTTTAAAACCATAGATTAAACAATATGAGATTATATTTAACTTGTCTGGGTTTACTTGCATTACAATCACATTGCGTATCACCATTAAATAAATTTTTATTAACAGGAAGTAACACCAATATGTCAGAATGGCTGACTTTTAATCAATAACTTTATTTACAATTTGTACATCATTCGGACTTAATGAAAAAGAAGAACTAAACAATTTTTAGATTTGATTTGCATTGCGTAATACAGTATGTTTGAACATACCAGGCTTACATTACTTTGGTTATTGAAAATGAACAAAACTTGAACTGTAACTACTGTAAGTTCATGTGAAAGTTACAGCATGACTGAGTGTAGAATAGAATAGAATTTTTAGGAATGTTTTGTCCATTGGGGGTACCTACGTTACATTATTACATTTGGAAAAACCAGTTCTACTTCTATGATAAAAGTGGAATGGATAAAGGATGGAATGACGATTAATAATTTTTATATTGTTCATTGCATTGGAAGAATCATTCAATCATAACAACCTTTTCAACTTAATATATTTTATATATATCCTTTCGTACTTTCACTCTTCTTTTTTCTATCTAAATTATATATCGCGTGTGCAAAAGAAATCGACGCTCTCTAACTCTTTTTAATATGTGAATAATAAAAAATGCACGAATTTCTTTCATTTTTTTTCAAGAGTTTTTAGGTGGTATAGACAATAGTATAATATGAATTATAAAGTTTAGTTTCATGACCCTTTCATCGTCTGATGAAAAAGAAAAGACATTCTAAAGTTCTAGAGTTCTAGATAAGTCATAAAATGATGAGTCGGCTAACACCACCACGAAAATATTTCACATTATTTCATTCAAATATACACGCAGATTCAATTAATGTGAGTTTTTTTCTTTATGAATTGAATATGTATGTATATATGCAGAATTGCATACACTAGTAATAAATGCTCTCCAAATCAAAAAGGGAGAGATAGAAAAAAATCTCAATTTGTAATTACTAGTATGCCTTTTTAAAACCCTCCGTTCCGTACAAAAGGGCACAGAGAACAGACACAAATGAATTCATTCAAATGTACTCATAACATTGCCATTGGATATAATATAAACATGAAGAGAAAATAAGAATAATAAAAAATGCGTTTACTTTGCATCGTTTTGATTTGCTTTGCTTACCAAAGCATAAAAGTAAAAGGGTTAAGTTAAGCTAAACTATACTACAAGTAAAGTCTAGGATTTTTACGCACACCCGGTTTATTGTTTATTGGCCTTATGTATGCTATGTGGGACATACTTCATAATAAAATGCTTGGTGGATCGTTGAGGAAAAGTAATAGTAAGCAGACCGGAAAATATGTATGTATGCATAAGTACCCTTAACTTAAGAGCATTTAACATCGTTGGAAGTAACGTAACTAAGTTTAAACTTCAAAGTTGCACACATGCAGATATACATAGATTAGGTGTACATTGTTTGTTAGATTGTTAATCTTTAAAATAGGTACAATTTTTAATCTCAGAGTTTATCAATTGTTTTGTATGTATGAATCATTCACAATTTTTGTTATAGTTATGCCACTGTCTCTTATACATACATACATACATATAAACATTGCGTAAGAATGAGCTTGATTTGTCTAGTCTGAGTAAAATTTTACGGAGTAACTTTACAATAAACTATATGCTACTTGATTCTTTCCTTTTTCCTGCCTCCCCTTTTTTTTCCTTTTGCTAAATAATCTTTTTTCTCCAAGAGAGAATGAAAATGAAACTCTAAAATCGATAAAGGCAACTGACTGTGGGTATGAACGGAATAATGACTATGTCTATGACTATGATTTGGAGCTTGAACGAGCGAGCGAGCCGGGCAATCTTATGCTCAATATACCACCTTTCCTTTTCTTCTTTTAAACAAACTTTTACAGATACTTAAAAGTAATATAGCAAGAAAGAAAGTTGAACATTAAAACCAGAGAATGAATGGTTGCATATGTAAACTATTATCTTTTTTCTTTTCTTTCTTGTAATCAAAATAATGTACTCTGTTTGCTTGCTTCCTTGCTTGTGCATCCAGAGAAAGGAGAGAGTAATAAAATTAAAATAAGCACAAGTTTCATTCATTTGAATGAATTCTGAAAGAAGCTATCCTAAAATAGAACTACTCAGTTCAATCTAAGAAAAATCCTTGGATTTTATGGTCTTAGATCAATTTGAATCAAATACAACAAATACAAAAAGATATGGTACTTACCCATAATGAAATATATTATTTGACGATGTGGATATTTTTGTTTGTCAATACGAATAAGACTACGTATTACCTGTTTTGTTTGACGTAAATTTACCCTTTCTTATGCACAAGTTGAAACGACTGATGACTGATAAGTTACTTGGTCAAAGTGAAAGTACTAACAAAAAAATAATTATATTACAATTACTCTGCTCTGTAGTTACGGAAGTAATCACAGCTCAGTGTAATATGTAATTTGATTTTTTTTAAAAATATATAGAGAGAGAGCAATCGAGCGAGCTTACTTGTTCTCGGTTTTCTCTTACCAAATTCAAAATTCGGACTAAGTTCCCCAACATGGTTTACGCTCCCCTTTCTTTCCATTCGGAGTATCGATCCGAATATTTTTTTTTCTATCTCTATCTCTCCTTTTTCCTTTCTCTGCTCTCTCTCTCTTTCTCTCCTAGTCGTCATCATCCTGTGAACATAGAACCAAAATTACATACATAAAAGACCCAGGTCAAAGCACAGTAATAAAAGTATTAAAATACACGAGACTGCGCTCAAAGTTGTTTAGAAACATTTTCCTTTTTTCAGTTCGTTTTACCGGTGCCGGGCATCCCTATGTCAAGTATACATATTACATACATATAGACAGAAGAAGTTTCCCTGGAACTTGGAAGTTAGAACTGGAAGGAATATAACCCGGGTACATAGAGACAGATCTAGAGCTCACGTTGCTACGTAACACCATCTCCAATTCAAAATGTTATGAAGAATAGAATTGGGATGCTCATAGTCATAGTCATAGTCATAGTCCTAATATGTGTTCAAGGATGCTGTGTCTTGTCTGTAAACCGAGCAAGCGACTGATACATTCGATTCCTCTTTGTAGGTATATACGTAAACTCAAAAACTGTATAGGATTCATGCTTTCTCTTTTTTTTCTTCCTCGGTGAAAAGAATCTTGATTAATACACATGTACGTGTGCGGAAAAAGGTGGAGAATTTTTATCTTTTTTAGATTTATTGTTCATCCTAACCATGTTCTATATAAATATGAAATTTTTCAGGAAATTCATCCTTCCATCTAAATAACTTTTACTTTTATCTCTATTCAATTCTCTTATTCAATCAAAAGAGCTTTATCTGCACAGGAGAGTTTTCTCTCTTTTTTTTATATTTGTTTGTGTTAAAGAAACAAAAAAAAAAACTTATCCTTTCAAAAATTCAATGCATGTGGCAAGGTAGGTGCTTTACCTTCGTATTCGTTGAGTTAGGTTGAGTGAACAGAACATATAGAACAAAATGAGAGCAGAAGATGAAGAAGAACAAGAACAAAGTTACTTTTAGTTTAATATATAAAAAAGAAAACAACAACTAGTAGTCGAATTCAGTTAGAAAGCTTTATAGCACATTCTTCTTTTTTTCTTAAGTAACTACTTTTTTCCGATTTATTCTGTCCAATTTCTAGTAGTATGTCCATGTCCAAGAAACAGAAAGAGAAAAGGAACGGAAACCATGAAAGAAGGAAAAACATGGTGGTGGTTGTCATCTCTTATTATTTTGTTAGCTCAAAAGAAGAAGAAGAAAACTAGAAAATAATATAAAGAAATGGTTAGCAGAGTAAAAGTCTATAAGTATAACTACTTTGTTCACTCAATGTACATAAGGCATTTATTTCAATTCAATGAAAATTGTACAGGGAAAACCTTTCAGTTCTCTGATTACATCATCTTCATCAAAGCTGTCCTTCTTAGAAAATAAGTTCCTTTGTGGTGTGGTGGTGGTCCATCGTTTCGTATTCGTGCTATAATGTACACTTCGGTTAGTAGTCAAGTCTACCATCACCATGATTATACATATACCCCGCAGATCTAACAAGAAATTTGGGAAAAAAATATCTCGTTTCATTAAAAACCTTTTACGCGACAATTATTCCATTAGTTTAATGACAATTACGATTTAGTTTGGACAAACTACGTATGAAAAAGAGGTAGGTTGTCCGATTCCTTCCAATCCTTAAGCTTATTAGTACGAAAAGTAAAACCATTCATCTAAAAATTAAAGTGTACTCCATGGATTTTCTTCTTTTTTTTCCTCTTGTTTCAACAAAGGATTAATGAGTAAACAAAAATTTTGAAGAGAAATCGAAAGTATCTTGGAATGGAGCTTGTACAAAGCTTTCTTCTTCTTCTTGAAGAAAACAAAATTACCCAGGGACTTACATCCTGTGTATATATCTTCTATAAACCAACTTTTAGTTCTTTCTGTGGATCTTTGGAAGAAAATACTGAAAAAAGATAAGAAAACAAAGTTGGTTCGTTTTCGTTCATTTCTGTTAGTTTTTTTTTCTTACCTTTTCTCTTCCATGATCCCTCTATGGATTAAATTCTTGTCAGTTGGTTAGACCAGAGTTAGACTTTGTTAGTGTTTTTCATTCCATATATATTTTTTGTACATATAACTTCAAAAGTATTAAGTAATCCTAAGTTTGAGCAGTTTGTTAAGAAACTATTGTCCGATCACACTAAAAGACGAACTAAGAATTGAATTTTGTTTTTCTAAAGAATAACAACGTTGAAAAAGTCAGATTAAACATAAGATCAGATCCCAGTTTTTTAGTTTCTGTTTCAACAGAATACATAAATATGAAATTTAAAAGTTAAAACCTATTGGGATCTTCCGTCTACTTAACTTAGGGAAAAATAAAACTGTCCAAAATTTATGGTCTTAAATATGGATTCAGTTCTATTCTATTCTATTCTACCATTTATGTCGTCGACTGGCTGGCTTTCTTTCCTAGGACTAAAGTTTATAGTAGAAATAGTTGCTTTTTGAAAAGAATTTCCTAATACCACAGTCAACCATCATTTTCTAAAGCTTTCCCTTCTTCTTCTTTTTCTACTTCCCTTGTCGCTTTTCATTATTAAGACAAAAACCTCCAAAAAGTCAAAGTATGTTAATTCATCTTTATTAAGAGTAATTCCATGAACAAAAGAGCTGGTTTGTACATATAAAAGAAAGATAAAAAACTCAATACCATCCATGAGAACACATTACAGACTGTAGAGAAAGCGATTTTCATTTTTTTTACTAAAGTTAACTTAAACCTTTGCCACAATCGTTTATTACTTACAAAAAAAAGAACTGTAAAATTTTCATCTTTACCACGTATATATTGAATTCTGTTTCCCATAAGATGTAAAAACAGGCATAAATTTTTTTTTGAAAATTATGATAATTAATTTCAATTTATGCCAGTAAAAAAAAGTAGAAAAAGCACACAATAAACTATTGTCATATGAAAAAAGAAAATATAATTTGGACGGAAAATGATCCCTCGTCCTCATTTGGAATCTTTTTACTTTTTTTTCTTCCACATATTTTTTGCTGAAGAGGTTTCTGGTGAAAGTAAATTATGTCAGATTTTGTAGGTAAATTATACTTTATTCAGTAATTACTTTTCTAGGAAGGAAACAGAACATTTTCTTCTTCAGATAAAGTAAATTCCAGTAAACCATTCTAGGATAATACAAACAAGTTCGTTTCTGGTCTAGATAGGAAAGGAGAAGAAAAAAAAGTAAAAAAGGGCAAAGAGGTAGAACTAGAAAGTAAAAAGTCAGTATATTTTCGAAAGGAAGGTTTGGTCTTGGTTAGTAGATATGAAACTGGGTACTTAGAACATCAAATTAACCTAAGAAATATGAGAAAAGTTTTTTTTTTCTTTCTTTAAAAACTAAAGTAAGTACTACATACTTTTAGTAACAAAAAGCCTTCCATTTCACTACATACGAACAAACGAACGGTTGGTCTCGGTCATATAGATTTCTTTCTAGGTATTATTATGTTATCTTGGTACATATATGAAAAAAATATGAAAAATATTTTTCAGTTTTTTTTTCTAACCTGTGACTCTAGAGTTTTCTATACTGACGAAAAATATGAAATTAGTTTGAAAAAGGACACGCACGCGTTTCGTTGGACAAAAGTTCAAACGATGATGATGTTGATGATGATGATGCGATTTCATTTTTGTTTGTAATACGTATGAATGAGAAAAATGATATCAAAATATGAGATAAGGCAGGAACATGGGACATGAAAATCTTTCCTGGAATAAAATCTGACCAATTCTGAATTCATTCATATCTTTAATCAAAAATTCAAGACTCAGCCAAACATACATACGAACGAATAAATATTTGTGTCCATTCCATATCACTATCATCCAATTCTACAAAAGGAACAAATCTATTCACTTTGTTCATTTCATATGATACAGTTGGAAATATTATGATCATGATAACGAATGCCGTTTCAGACTTTAGCAGAAAGAGGTTGTTTATCATTCTCGTTTTCATTATAGCTTGAGGACATGGGAATAATTGATCTGCAGCCGAACCACAGTCAAGGAAGCTCAAAATATAATGAATGATCACATTACATAACATACATCTTTTATTAAAATTTAAAGGTTGGAACTGGTTTTAGATTAGAAGGCAAAATTTTTGATCACATGTTCGAATAGCTACGGTTGGTTGAATAAGAATTCCGAAGCGGAGCTTCCAATCATGTTATGAAGGTAAATCAGCAAATTTTTTTTTGCTTTTTTTTTAGAAGAGAAAACGACAAACTTTCAAAAAGTCAGGTTCCATTTCCTGGATTCTAACAAAAATTTAGTAGACACATTTAGAAATAATTTTATGTAGTAGTTTCAGTCCGTCCAAGTAAAACCTCAACTAGTTTTCGAGGTCGTACGTGACTTTGTATAATACTGAGGTTTTCTGTTTCTCGAAAAAAAATCTCTCTCGTCTTTGGTTTTGTCCCTGTACAGTACAGTCCTTCTTAGAAATTCGGAATGAGATGAAATGAAAACAAGGATTCAGAGCTGTAGCAGTACGTTTTAAGAGGAAAAGTCAAGTCAGTCAATTCAGTAAGCAGTTTTTTTTTCGAGATCACAGAATCTCCGAATGTACGTAAAAATATAACTTTAATGGAGAAAGGATTTTTCCCTCATCATCACGATTTGTGTGTGTCTTATAATATAATAGAGGAAAGAAAAGGATGTAGTACAGAACATAATATTATAAGGAAAGATACTGGATCATGAGAGATAATAATAATGACATGTCATATCATATCATTTTCAAATTCCATCCCTTCAAAATATCTAACATATGTTGTCTTTTTTCTTTCTTTTCTTTCTCAACGAGTAGTTCTGTCAATGTAAAAATGAACTTTCTCCATGCCGTTGCCGTCCTTAAAAGCACAAAAAAGGAAAGGTTTTACATTCAAGAATATGTAGAAAATATCACGTATCACTCTTTTCAAGATAAATTATAACTTTGAAAACAATAAATGAACTGTTAAATAAATGTACGTATTCGTATTGTACGTATATGGTGTACTTAATCATTATCTTTAGAAATTCAAATATACGAGAACTATACACTACTAAGAAGACATTGTTTTTTATCTCAGACTTTTTGGAAAAGAAATAAATCAAATTATAATACGAAATTCATATTGCACACAGACACAATACAGGCACAAAGTTCCAGTTAGTAATTTTGTATTCTGACAAGGTTCTTATTTCAAAATTCTAAACAAAGAGACATATTACGTTCTTCTTTTGGAAAAACAAAAGATAAAGTACTAGTAGACCTAGTCAAGATGTTATGTTGTTGAATTTAATGAGACGCTTGAAGGAATTATCAGAAATTTTATTTTACGTTATACTGTAAAACTTAAATTCAAATAATTCAACATTAAATCAGTAGTGGAATAATACAAGGAGGCCTCACTGATAATGAAATGAAGCAAAGAATGCAGAATCTCCTACTACTGGGTGTGTTTTTAATTATAAAGTTCCTTAATTAGAAATTTTGTTCTTATTATTATTATATTTTATATCTCCTTTTGAAAAGAAAGTTTTACAAAAAAACAAACTATAGCTATAGAATATTTTTTTATATCATACTTTTCCATCCCATTGTTTAAAAAGTTTTCAGGGTGAGGAAAATTAACTAAAGTTAGTCAAGTTGTACTATATATTAAGTAGTAGTTGACTTGCTAGAGTCAAAATACCTCTTTTGTTATTGGATTTTCTTCTTACTACTACTACTACTACTTTTTCTCGTCGTTTCGTCTCTCTCTTCAGGTTATAAGGTTTCGAACCCTAGCGACCCATTGTCATGCAACTAATAAATTGTCACAAAGGGAATTGAGAATTCCTTGACTACACCTAATCTTAAGCTTTAGTTTTTTTTTTCTTCTACTTCTTCTTTTCCTTGTGAAAACAATGTTATTCTGTCTCATAGTCCCTTGTAATAAGAAAATTGTCTATGGAAGTTATAAGAACCAAAGTAAAACTAGTTCTTACTGATCAAAAGAAATGAAAGTTTTCTCTCTTTTCTATTCTATAGAAATAGAAAAGAAAATGAAAAGGACTTTGCACGTTGCCTTCATTTCATTCAGTTTTTAGTTTTCTTCCTTAAATACGAGTGTCAGACACGTAGAGACAGTTTTGCTTTAACGTGACCAAGGAACAATACCAACATTAACGTTGACATCCCTTCAGATTTCATTTTCCTATACTATTCTCTCTCTCTCTTCCTCTTTTATTTAATTTGGTACTTTTCTTATGGATAGAATTCCTTCATTCTCCTCAATAAGTGTCCAAAAAGTATGGGTTATTTACTTGAGAGTTGAGACATAATGGCAACTAAAACCTTAAGGAGTAAGAGTATCAAAGTAAACTTTAGATTTCTTTTCACCATCGCAAGCACAAAAGTCTACTGTAAGAGTCTAAAAATTGTGATAACAATCAATAAGTAGATTGAAAAGCTTGTGTGTAACAAAATTAACCTGATTAGACCCAATCTCATCCCAACGAAACGCATTGAAATGGAAGAATTATGATTTAAGGTTAACCTTAACTGAGACGGTTGGATGAGAGAGATAACAAGACTTTCTCTTGGAATTTAATTCTGCTCTTGCTATTCTATTGAAAGGCAACACTTGAAATTTATTAATTACATTATGACAAAGATAAGTTGGAAAAGTGAGAGTTTGATAGAATAAGATTCTTATTTTCAAGTATATTTCTTTCAGCTCAATTCCTTCTCCTTGATAACACTTTCATCCAACGTTATTACTTTAGTCGTAGCTCGTGTCAAAAAAATCTATTGTCTACAGAAGATAAAACTTCATTGAAATTCGTTTTCCATTCCATCCCTTTCTTAGATCTATTGCCTATATTACAATTTTTAGAGGAAGGAAGAAAAAAAAGAAGGAATTGTAATATAAAAGTTCTTTAGGTTACTAAACTGGAACTAACAAAGACAAAGGTAAAAGTACCAAGAAGACCAACCATAGAAGAATAAAAGGAAAAAGTTTTCCCAATAACTCGTTATTCTTCACTGCATGAGGAAGATGATCATGGAGTTATAGTAGTTCCTTAAATTTAAACGTATATCCTTATCCCCAATACGACCCTCAGACTTTTTAGTTGGTTAAGGGTAAGCCAGCAAGCAAGCCAAGCATCCAATATAAGATTTGAATTGGATTTCATATTACCATCATTCCCAAGATCCAAGAAGGAATAGGAAACTAAAAAAGTTCACCTTATTCAATGCAATGTTAAAGGCAACGCTAAGAATTCAATATTAGTCTCCTTTTTTTTTTGCTTTGCATATGTAGTTACACCCGTATAAATTTTCTTTTATTTTCAAACGTTTACTTCAAAATGGAAAATTTAATGCCACATTTTCTTTTACTTACTCTTTTCTTTTTTTTTGGTTCATTTAAAATCTTTCTCTTTCTTTGTGCTTTCCCTATAAATTAACTATGAAAACTTTTTTTTTCTTCTTCTTTCTGCTAGTCTACCATTACTATTAGTCTTTAAATTAGAAAGACTTTTACTAAATTCGGCATTGGTCTTCTGTATGTAGCAGAGCAACCGCTGCTTCTTTCTTCTTTTACTGAATTGGATGGAACTTTGAAAACATGTAAAATAGTAACGTACAATGATATTTTTTCTAAAAACACCCTGCAGGAAAAGTAAACGTTCATACTATAAAACACTTTCGACTTTCCTTTTAGTTTTAAAGTTCTACGTACATATAAATTAGTTAACTGAAAGCACTATTTCACTATTTCAGTTGTTAAATAATTTTGACTTTCACTCTTCCAGGTAGAATAGAAGATGTACTGGATGTGGATAAATGCAATCAACCGTTAGGAATAGCCCTACCTTATACCTAGTCTTTCACTTCAACTAATTTCAAATTTTCATGTTTCAAAAGATGTAGAATACCAGAACCAGACCATGTTATTTGCCGAGTTGTTAATGGATGAACCATAATGTAAATGCTTTCAAATGTTATGTTAGCTCTTGGCGATGTAAATGTTTTAAATTTTTTTTTAAACAGAATTTATAATCTAGACGCACGTACCCTTAAAATTT
>JAQGCY010000888.1:0-13352 GCA_034700645.1 Xenylla mediterranea | reverse complement strand
TAGCTTTTTTGCCTTCTAGTAATTAATAATTTGTTTAGTGCATTGAATTCGGTTAAAAAGAAACTAGAAAACTTTTTGTATGGTTATTGTCTCAAAGATTTTGTATTCCAAGACTGCGACTAGGCTACTTAATTGTAAACTGTAGCTAATGCAGTTTTTCTTATCATCATTTGTTGTGATTTTATTGGTTTCGATTCTAAATACTAAGCTAGTAGGCCAATCCAATCAAAATGATCTTCCTTATCGATATACCTATTATTATTATGTTTCTTCCTCAGTTCATCTGGCCTGTATTTTAGTTTCACGTGAGACATGAGTTGATAAGATTAATTTTATGGTGAGTCAATCCATTTCGACCAGCGAGCAAAACAATCAAAATTATGGCTTGTTTGTTTATGTACTGTATACTGTATTCTTTCTTATCGCTGGACCAGAAATAATAATACTGGACAATTTAGTTACTAACTAACTTTGGAATGGGATGTGGATCTAAATATAAGTGCTCAAAATTCTTGATAATTTGTCAAGCATAAAGAAAGATAGAACAGAATGAAGTTTTAGTAGTTTTCACGTTTACGGTGAATAAAATATTTGATCTTCAATAATGGAAACCAATAATAAGCAACCATTAACAAAGAATCAATGGGTGTTTATAATTTTAGTTTGTATGGGAAATTTTTTACAAGCTATAATTTATTCTTTACAAGGGCCATTTTATCCGCCTGAGGTATGCAAGCGAAAAGCGAATCAATTGCAATTATGTAAAGCAAAAGTTACACATTTTCCCACTTGGAACATTTTAGGCTGAAGCTAAAGGTGTAGACTCGGCTGTATATGGATTAATATTTGGAACTTTTCGACTAACAATTTTTATAATTTGTCCATTCTTAGCTATTTATGTAAGATTCAATTCAAATTCGCTTGGTAAAGTTTCTATATAGTTTAACGGTTTCATATATTTTCCAGGTAGAGACTATTGGACTCCAGCTAACTTTTACCTTAGGTTTACTTATTGATGGAATTAGTGCTGTTTTGTTTGGGTAAAATGTCAACAATTAAAAATCTTAAAGCTATTTGAATATTCAATTGAAATATTTTATTTAGATTAACGCATTTTGCTCCTACATACACAACATTTGTGAGCATTTCTGCACTTTTAAGAGTCGTTGAAGGATTCGGAGCAGTTGGAATTAAAGTTTCAACATTTATGATTATTAGCATTGTTTTTCCTGGCAGAGTTTCAACAGTTGTAGTAAGTTTAAATTAATCTTCAAATTAGCTGGAGGAAGCCGTGTAACGATTACAAAATATGTATTTTGTTCCAGGGACTGTCCGAAGCATCAAGATTAATTGGAATTTCAGTGGGTCCAATTTTTGGTGCATTAGTTTATCAGGTTCGTATTCAAGTGAAAATCAGAAATTAATATTGAACCTCCAATCCAAATCTAATTAATTGCAGATTAATGGTTTCGGATTCACAGGAACTTTTGTTACTTGGGGTTTTGTACAAGTAGTATTTTGTTTAACAGCAAGTATAATTTTTCCAGAAATACCAGACCACAATATTGCACCAGTCACATACAGAGTTCATGAGCTTTTATTGGGATTTATTAATATTCTTCGATTCCCATCCGTTCTTCTATTTATTTATTCAACTTTCATTGCGGGTTTAGGAACGGATTTTATGAATGCAATTTTAGAACCAGATTTAAGACAATTTAATTTACCACCGATTGGAGTTGGATTATTATTTTTACTTATGGGTGCACTACAAATTATGGTTCCTTTTTGGGGAATGAAATTGGATCAAACTGAGCGTGGGGAATATGTTACTTTAATTGGATCGCTGGCCACAATCCTTGCTTCTTTACTTGTTGGACCGTTTCCATTTACACCAATCCAAGCGTAAATTAAATTTTAAATGCATTTATCCCCACAAGTTTTGTAATTGTAACGATAGTTCTACAAAATATTTTCTTTAGATCGATTGGGCTAACTGCAACTGGATTACTACTTTTTGGCTTGGGCCAAGGAGCAACTACAGTTTCCTCGTTTTCAAAAATTAAAGAGGAAGTAATTTTGTAAGTAATGCAAATTGGAATCAAACCTTCAGCTTAACAGTAATTAACAAAATGAAATACTTCGCAGAATGAACGGAAACAAACAAGACATGGCCACAATATCATTTGTTTCCAGTTGTTTTGTTAGTGCTACAGCTCTTGGTGGTTTCGTTGGACCAATTTCAGCCGGTGTATTATTTTTTAATTATGGCTTTCGTGATGCAACGCTTTTCTTATTAGCGATTCATATAATTTTGGTAAGATTTTACATTACATAATTAATCAATCAGTAATAATCTTTGTCAATTATCTCTTACAGGTAATTTCAATTATATTTTTTATATGTAAGAGAAAACGCATGCAACTTGTACCAAATTATGATCAAAATATCGAAAATGATAACAAAATTCCATCCACAAGCATTGGCACTGAATCTGAACCGCTTTTGTCGCAATCGCAAAGAAAAAATCATGAATAAACGAATGAACTATACTTTACTAATTAATGACTAAAGAAAATACTTTATTAGGTACTTAAAAATTATATATTTGGTTTGTTTGGAATTGTAAATTGTATTGTAATTTTAAATGGCAATGGCAAATGTATAAGGCCAAAGACAAATTACACTCTAAATTAAACATTCCAAAAACTAACAAAAAGACAAGTTTAAAATTTTCGTCGTTTTGGTTTGTTTTACAGCTTAAAGCATTTCTGACTAGAATCGAACTCATTATTAAAGCTATTATTAAAAAAATATTTTGAACTTTGGAATGAAAAAGTTAAATTAAAACATAGCAAAACACGGTAAAGACCATTGTTGTTCTTGATACCCGAAGTAAAACAAGTTAAAGATTATTTTTTTATCTAAACTTTAGAAAATGGCACTCCAGTTCCCTTTTTTAGTAAATGGCATCTAAAATATTGCAAGACTTGTACATTCGTATTAAAATATATAGTAAATACATGTGTAATTAATTAGTAGATTTAAATCACAGTGCTCCAGACATATTGTTTTCCATTTTCTGTGTTCCTTTTGCTTTGGTTTGTCTTATTTTAGAATCGAAGTAGAACTAGGAAGAAGATACTGTTGCTTGTGTTACATCTCCACCGTTTGCGTTGGACTTTGCTTGGATTTTCTCTTCCAGCTTCGTTAATTGACCCTCCAATTGATTTACATGTGATCCAATACTGGCCAGTGTATCAGCAATTCCATCTTGTTTACTTTTGAATGAGGAAATATTTTTCTCTGATGCACCAATTTGTATCATAATACGCGAGATCTGACTGGATAAATCTGTGTAATTTGTTCGTAAGGTTTCTAGTGTTTTGTTTACATATTCTAATTGGGAAGGTAAGTCTTTCATAGCAGCGTTTTGGACTAGAATAAGTAGAAAAATTATCAGCATTGGATCGGACTCTAAAAAAAGCTTAAAAACTTACCAGTGGACAATTTTAGATCTGATTCCACAATTTCCGTACGCAAACTAAATAGTAACCAAGAAATTGTGGCCGACCAAGATAGCAAAACCAGAATCAGAGCATAGATTACGTTGATATTTCCAAACTTGAATAGGGATAATGTTCCATCATGATTATGACTAGAATCTGTTGACGAACCTCTGCGACAATTTGCACGTAGTCCAACTCGTCTAAAATTCAGAATTTCATATTAAATCAAATGCGATTCTCAGAAAAATACATATCATCAATATCATATCAATATTTACCTTTTTGGTCTTAACTTCTTCTTGCGATTAGGCAATGGAAAAGTCTGATGATGATTATGTTTTCCAAATAATTGCTCTGAAGATGAGCCTGATGAATCTGAATCTGATAAATTAAGTAAGGTAAAGTCCTCTTTGTCTCGTTCACGGGTTACTTCTGGAGTTTGATGATTGGTTAGAAGGTCCATATTTCAGTTAAATTGAAGGATATAATATAGTTCCTTGTTTCTTGGAATATGTACCTCAGGATAGGAATAGGGTTGTTTGGGAATAATAAGAAAGATAATTTATGGGTAGATAGATTTAAGATACACGAACTATTCCTCTGGCATGGTCACAAATCTATGTACATAGATTGGAATTGGAAATCTAGAACAGATCAGAAAGTTATAGAAATTTAATTGAGATTTTATGCCAACAAAAAATGTGCTTACCATAGATAAATAAATTGTTAACACATAGATATTTGGGTACATGCGTTGCGTTAATTAGCAGTAATCAGCAAATAAATCGTACCAAACCTTGAATTAAAAGTTGAAACCTATAGCAAAAAATACAATACAATTTATTTATGCTTGTTCCATTGAATTTTGAAAATTGCACTGCATACTTTACTTACTGTTACTGGAAATTGCAGGTTGATTGGTGCTGGTCCAATTGATCAATATCGATTAATCGAATCGACTAACTTGTGGGACTGGACCGAACGTTGGACAGTGGAGACTGGAACTGGACAACTGGAGACGAATCGAATCCCAAGAACTTCGCAATTCGCAACCAATCGTTTGTTTAATGCACATTTTTCAAAGATTCCAGAACATCACATCGACATCAGCTGCTGAAGCTGCTGCAGCGCTGCACTGGAAGTGAAAATTTGCAAACAGTTTGCAGCATGACTGTCCACTCCACCTTACGACAAATCTTATATTTTTTGAAACTTCAAAATCAAATCAAAATCAAGCTTTCCTTTCACTTTGGCATCATCGCATCACTGAGAAGAATTTTGCGGCTAATACTGAAAATTCAACTCTGAATAATAATAAATTCCGACTCGAAGAACCAAACAGACAGCATTCAACATTCGGAAATTCGGAATTGAACTGTGAATTAATTAATTAATTGATATCGATCGATTATCGATATCTGAGTGAGTGCTGGTTGTCAGTTGTATTTTTGGGACGGACGGGATTAGTAGCAGTCACCAGTAAGGAAGGATTTGTCGTCTGTTTGAATATAAGGTCAACGGTAACCATTAAGTAAGTGAGATTTCATTGTTGTTGTTGTTGGCATTGACATGGCATTGGATTGGCATTGAAAAATGAATTAGCTCATAATATTCTACATGTAATTGTAATGCCAATGTCAAAGGTTGCATTGCATTAGCATTAGTTGAATAATTGACGCTACAAAGTCCTTAAGCTATAATTCAATTTCAATTCATTGTTCGCAATGCAATGGCATGTTTTATTAGAATTCTGATGTAATCTTATTGATATCCATTGTAGGACGCCTGACCTATTGTGGCTTAAGGAAGCAAGCCTTTTCCCAATCCCCATCGACTCAACGAATTGCCATAATGGATTCAGAAGATCCAGAATACTTTTCTCAAACCCAGAGAATCGCTACCGACTCAATGCTAGTCCATGATAATGATCCTGAGGAATCACAAAAACATTTTGATGAAACCCAACCTGTCTCCGACGCTACGCTTAGTTCATCTAACATTATGGACTCCGAAGATCCCGATTACATGTCCCAAACTCAGAGGGTCCACCCAGCACTTGATGAAACGGAATCCCAAGACTATATTAATGAAACTCAGCTCGTCAATTCAATTGTTCCTACAGAAGAAGCAGAAGAAAGTTTAAGCGAAACTAACGTTATGGGTTCAGAAGATCCAGAAGACTATCTCCAAACCCAGCAGATCAACCCAAGCCAGGATCATGAGGAATCACAAGAAAATTTCAGTGAAACCCAACTTGTCTCTGAAGCTACCCTAAGTTCATCTAACATTATGGATTCAGAAGATCCAGAATACTTGGCCGAAACTCAAAGGATTGACCCAGAGCTAGAGGAATCGCAAGGATACATCAATGAAACGCAGCTTGTCCAACCAAATGTTGATACAGAAGAAGATATAGATTCAATTCAAGCTGTACAGAGCGAAGCTACGCTAGGCTCAGGTGACAATATTGATTCTCAAGATCCAGAGTTTATGTCCCAAACCCAACGGGTCAATCCAGCATTTGAAGAATCCCAAGATTATATCAATGAAACCCAGCTTGTCCAACCAAATGTTGAGGATAAAGAAGATGAAAGTACAGATTTAACTAAAGATATGCCCAGCGAAGCTACGCCAAGTTCTCCAAAATCAAGAAGCCGTTCCAGGTCAAAATCTGGATCTCGTAGTCGTTCCCGAAGTCGAAGTGGTTCTCCTAGATCAAAATCTCGGAGCAAATCTCGCTCACGTTCACGTTCCGGGTCACGAAGTCGAAGTGTATCTAAAAGTGGAAGCGAGGGAAGAAAATCAAGATCCCGTTCACGAAGTGGATCAAGATCTGGATCTGGTAGCCGTTCTCGGAGTGGTTCAAGATCAGTTAGATCAAGGTCTCGAAGTGGTTCAAGATCCGTTAGATCAAGGTCTAGAAGTGGATCTAGATCTGCTAGATCAAGATCTCGAAGTGGTTCTCCCAGATCCAAATCACGAAGCAAGTCACGCTCACGTTCTAGGTCACGAAGTCGAAGTGGATCTAGAAGTGGAAGCGAGGGAAGAAAATCAAGATCACGCTCACGAAGTGGCTCAAGATCAGGATCTGTTAGTTCATCTTCCAATATTATCCAGAAGAAGAAGCGTAGGAGAATTCGTTCAGGTTCTGGAAGCAGTCAAAGTTCTTCTGGTTCTGGAAAATCTGGTGAGTATTAGTGAATAAAGTTGTATTCAATTGCAATTGGTATTTCATTGTTGAATTTCATGAATTTCTAATTGATTAGGCAAAAACACTGACAAAAAGTCAGGAGATGAAATGGAAGATGCAGATAAAACAAATGAAGCAGGTACTTCCGGTGTAAGTGCAGTTGTTCCAGATGTTTCAGACTCAAGTTCAGATGAAGGTGTACATGAAGGGAAAAATTCGGATTTTGGACTATCGGATTTTGATGTTATGTTAGCACGTCGTAAAGAAGAGCAATCAAGACGACGCAAGCGGAAGGACATCGATATTATTAATGATAATGATGATTTGATTGTTGGATTACTCAATGATATGAAGAATGCTGCTGAAGTAAGTTATAAAAAAATTTAACTTTTACTTCTGAGGTGTTTCGAAAATATCATTCAATATTCAATCTTTTTATGACTTAAATATTAATTGTATTTTGATTTTGCAGGATGACCGCGAGCTTAATCAATTGGGAAAACCAGCTACAAAGAAAATTTCTTTACTTCCCCAAGTCCTCTCACAACTAAAGAAACATGATTTACAAATGGCATTTTTGGAACATAATGTCTTAAATACCTTGACGGATTGGCTTGCACCTATGCCAGACAGAAGTTTACCTGCTTTAAAAATTCGTGAAACTTTACTCAAACTATTAACTGAGGTAATTTAAATAGCGTTAATTAGGGTATTTTATTTTAAAATATCTAAAATTGATAGAGTGATTTGTATTTTTATCATTCACAGTTTCCACAACTTGACCAATCACAACTGAAACATTCTGGAATTGGAAAGGCCGTCATGTATTTATATAAACATCCCAAAGAAACCAAGCAAAATAAGTCTCTTGCTGGAAAACTTATTAGTGTTTGGGCTAGACCAATATTCAAATTATCAACGGATTTCAAAGCAATGAGCCGAGATGAGAGAGAAGCAAGAGACTTAGAACATAATCCAAAACGTCGAAGATTATCAATGGAGGAAGAAGCTGCTAAGAAAGATATTTATAAAGCAATGACGGTGGATTCTGGGTAAGAGATTTATTAGAATTATGAATTTATTGATAGATTTCTAAACTAATTTTGTATTCTTCTTTAGTGCTGTACGCCCAGGTGAAGTGGGCTGGATTCCACGTGCCCGTGTTCCAATGCCATCAACTAAAGATTATGTTGTTCGTCCTAAATCAACGATTGACGTTGATATGAGTCGGGTAGGTTCAAGTTTTTGGTTGAAAATGAAAGTATTAAAGTATAGCTATAAAATTATTTTTTGTTTTATTGCACACAGGGATCTACCCGTAAACAAACTTCACGACTGGATAAACATATTAGAACCTTTGCTGAAAAGAAGAAACAGGCTAAAGCTCAACGTGCTATTTCTATTTCAATTGAAGGAAGAAAAATGAATTTATAAATATACATGAAACTGTAGTAAAGAAGAGGAAATACCATGTTTGTAGGGTTTAGATATGACATCGTTTTTGATATGACAATTTACATGCATTGCCCGCATAATAGATTTACTTATACTTAAATTATAAAATGTTTATTAATCATAATTTTTCTTGGCCTGGTCTTTCTATGTTTTAGATGACCAATTTACTATGTACTACGTATATAAGCACAAAGTTTCTGAGTGTTAATATAAAATTTCTAACTTAAAGGTTATACTTAAAAATGACTTGACTTAATTAATGAATTAATGTTTTCTGGAAGTTGTCGTAATAATAACTTATTTATAATCCTATAATCTATTGTGTTGTGTTCCGGGTTTTTTGATTACTGATTAATTTGGTTTTGGTTTCTTCGTATTCCTAAAAATATTTTCATTGTTGTAAAACTGCCCAAACTTTTGCAACTGATTTCTGCCAATACTTCCCATTTATCACTGGATGTATGCAAACTTCTCACGAAAACGATAAGACGATTCAAGGTCGGGAATAAATCTAGAGGTCAAAGTCATAAATATTTTTATGCACAAAATTTCTTGCTGCATTTGGTCTGTAGGCGTGCTGACGCTGAGCTATAATATATCGAAGAAAATGTTCTTGTGGTATTATATGATACATAGTTTACGAGCTTAAAAAACTCGTTAAATAAGAAAGATGATTTGTTTGTATTAGAATTTAGAATTATATAAACAAAACCACAAAGAGCCTATTCATTTTCTGTAACTCTAACTGTGTCTATTTCTTATAAGTTTTAGTTCTTAAGATAACTTCCTACTGTAAACCGTGAGCGTGCAGCAGTATGGACATGGAAGTCCTAAGCAATATTAGCAGTAATATTTCTACTGATTTTGGTTTAACTGAATGGGAACAAAGCTTTATTGAAAATTCAAGATTTTGGACACATCAAATTTGTATTCCAACAATAGTTCTCCTTGGAACAATTGGAAATTTATTAACCGTTTATATAGTTTCCTATCGAAATCAAAAACATGATAGTGTATTTTCATCTAGTGGAATTTATTTAAGCTCTCTTGGAATTGCGGACATGCTTGCTTTAGTTTCAGGATTTTATCAAAATTTAGAATATTTGTTGACAAATTCAAATCATAATTATCAATTATACCTTGAATTTAAAGCACATTTCTTTTCATGGATAAACCTTGCATCATTTTCATGCTCAATATGGATTATTACAGCATTTACAATTGAAAGATACAAAGCAGTAGTTTATCCTTTACAAAATAATTCATTTATTCGTGCAAGGCGACAGTTTAATCAATCAACTAAAAAATTAATCGTGATTATCTATATAATTTGTTTACAACAGTTCCAGTAATATTTGAAGAAACTGTAAGTGAAATCCGTCCAGGAAATTATGTAATTACTACAACAAAACTATCACAAAACTCAATGTATATGAAAACTGTGATTTGGTTTCATTCAATTGTTTATGCATACGTCCCTGTACCTACGATGATTATTTTGAACCTAATTATCATTTATACTCTTCGTAAAAATTCAAAGGATCGTAAAGAACTAATGCTTACTACTTTTACCTAACCACAAGAACGGAAGAGACACTATCAAAATAATAGTAATACAATCACGCTCATTGAAATTGTATTCATATTTATAATTTGTCATGGAATACAAACAATTTTTCAATTTTTATATACGATTGGTGCATTGGAAGGGATGAAAAAAGTTTTAATTGTTGAGCTAAGTAATATTCTTCATTTGTTAACTTATGTAAATTCTGCTTTTAATTTTATACTTTATACTGGAACAAGTAAAAAATATAGAAAGGAATTTTGGGAAGTTATTTCATCGTGGAAATTCAATGTATCACGAAGAAAAGGATTGGAATTGGAATCATCAAGCTAAAAATCAAGCAAAATCAAGCTTCCAGGTTCATTTTTTTTATTTCTTTACATATGAAACATTTATATATACAAAAATGTTGAAAAACTTAGTACGGTTTTATAAAATATACATAAAAAGGAACGGTGCGGTGGTGCTTATTATTGGTAAGAAAATTTATCAAATAAAAATAGTTTATTGTTGTCTATATTGTAGATGTTGGGCATATTGGGGATATTGGGATCTTTGAACAGGTTTTCTATATGAGTATTGTTCCTCTTCTGGTGCTTTAGTTGGGACTGGAAACTGTTAGTTTGTAAATTAAGAATTAATTGCATTTTAAAAATAGCTACAAATACTTGATAATTTTGAAGTTTTTACCTTAATTTTAACGTCTGTTGGTTCACGGACTACTTTGGCTTGAAATCCATTTTTGGAATCTGCTGTGTATGTAACCTTCAATGGCAAAAAGTGCTATTAGACCGTTCTTATGAAATATTTTAATTGAAAATGTAAACGTTTCTTACTGTTCTAACATATCCGTCAGGATCTACTACACTGTAACTTCCTTTAATTACTCCATTTTCTCTTTCTTCTTGACGATTTTGATAATTTGTTAATTCATCATCTTTTACATCAAAGGAAAAGTTGTATTGAGGATTTGGCTAGGAGTAAAATAGTAAAATCAAATCATAATTGAAAGCAAGTTTTCTCCAGTAAAATGATTGCTATACTTACATCAGAAGCATATTCTTCCGGTGCATCTTCATCCGATAAAGCAGATTTAATTGGTTTTGGAACAGGTCTAGGTAAAGCTTTTGGTTGTACATAAGCCTGTGCTTGTGGATTCCTTTGAATATAATACTGTGGTTGCTGTTGTTGTTGAGCAAGTTGAGGTTGTTGAACATAATTTTGATAGGTTTGTGGATGGTACTGGGTTGTTTGTTGGGCTTTTACAGCAGATACTGCTGGAATAGTTTGGGCATATGCATATTGTACTGGAGCTTCAACTGGATAAATTCCTTGGTGTTGCTGGACTTCTTGTTGCCTTTGGGCAGCACCAACACTTGCAATTGGAACAACGCGTACTCTCCTCAATTGTCCATTAGCTGTTCTTACTAGTTGACCGTTCTAGAAAATTGCGAAGTTTAAATTGTATGTAACTTTACTCAGAACATTAAATTTAAGCTATTGCTTTACCCTTGTTGCAACAAGCCTTGGAGTAGATCTGCTACCTTGTCCTGAATCCTGCTTTAGCACATATTGTCCTGGAGAATAGGCTTGAAAAACTTCCGAATCCGAATTCACTGCTCTCTGTGGATATGCTATTGTAATTGAAACTGATAATAGGATTTGGAATATCTAAAACAAATGATATGAATTTTCAGTTAATTGAAGCCAAACAAGTTTGAAAATTTGCATGATTAATTAATACTCACAACATAATTATAATACTTCCCCATTTTATTGTTCAAAGTTGTTTTAATATAATTTCCAATAGCTGTCAAAATATTCCTCAAACAATTTTTTTTTCATGAAACAATTCGTTGATACAAATGTATTTTTTGATAATGATATGAACACTTCCTTGGAATCTAATGGACTGAACTGATTTTGTGAAAGGTAAAAATGGAAATATGTATCAGAAAGAAAAAAAAATTTGTGTCCGTCCGTCTTTTGACGATTTCTAATTACTTCATCAATTTCTGTTCTCATAATGGCTATCATAATAACAATCTTTGCAATAATATATTATAAACTAACAAGTAACCAAACCAAGCCACAATAATAAACAGACACAAAAAAATTATACCAAACCAAGAAGGGAAATGCAATCAACTTTTAAGAAAAGAACTAACTTAAGAAGTAATCAAAGGTATATTGACACGTTCAAATTCTTCACAATAATACAAACCATAATATACTCTCAGCATTCGCATTTGCATCTATTCTATTGTTGCACAGTATTATCTAATAAGAATTTTTTTTTGCATTGTTGTTGTTATATTATAACGATACATACACGCATTTACGATATAACTAAGTTATGGGGACAAGATAGTAATCGATGAAAAGTGAAACTGTATTCCGTCGTCATTTGCATTTGATAATGCTACTGCTACTATACGATACTACTTAATGACAATTACTCTTGCATTATTGTAAAGCGAGTGCCACTGCATTTCTTTTGGGCTTACAAACTGTAGTGTAGACAAACAATTACGATTACCCACACTCAATTCAATTGCCGTTGGGAATATTTGTAATTGCAAATTCGAATTGTAATTGGAAGGAGGATATTATTTTTACATTATATTAGGGAACGGTTTATTATTATAAATCTCTTCATGATGATTATGATTGTGATCCATTTTTCATCAATCAGTGTTTACAACCTACAATAATGATAATAACAATAATTCATCACATTTCATAATATTTAATTATACCAATCATAAGAGGATTGACGTTCTATTTTTTGAGCTAATTTTCTTCTGGAATCTTTATTCCTTATTCTGCATTTTGCTTGCAAAATTAATGCAAAGTTTTACTTACACTAGAATAAACGGAAATGAAAAAAAAAATTCATTAGTACCTATACCTTCCTATTTTAATTACAATTTTATTCTTGGAATAAGTGCAAAATTAAATACAAAATATGGTAAAAGCGAGCGTCATTTGACGTTTCACTCTCTTTAATTTAATTTTTATTACCAACAATAATAAAAGAGATTTTTTTATTTCCGATGAGAACTTTTAATTGTACTTCTGTTTTCTGTGATTTGTTATAAATTTTAAGTCCAATTTAATTGAATCATCATGCAGAAAGCTAAAGGTGAATATTATTAGCATAACAAAACAAACAAATAATATTAAAAATTTGTTTCTTTTCTTCGTTTTTAAAAGTTATTTTAAAGTCATTGACACTTTATCCACACCACGCACTAAAACTATGATTACGTTAAAAAATGACGATTTGGATGACGGAAGGGCTTTGAAAAAGAACACACTTAAATTACAACAAATTTTGTAACAACAAAATGTAATTTGCGAATGCGATTTGCTTTGTATTATATGATTAAATTTAGCCGATTTAGTTCTCGCTTGACCTACTGACTGTGGGAGAGGAGGACAAAGAGGACGAAGCGAATGCTTTTACTTTTTTGTAATCAAACCAAATTAAATTACATATACATTTTACAAATTTCATTTGGAATTCTTGTAACCTTAAACCAAAACAACGCACGGAAATGTCAAATTGAAATATTGATTTGCTATTGCTATTGCTATTATAAACGAAAACTTAATTAATTTATTGACA
>JAQGCY010000887.1:0-13353 GCA_034700645.1 Xenylla mediterranea | reverse complement strand
TCAATTAGTTGATCTTTGAATGCCAAGATTAATCACTTGTACGTGACTTGTTAAGTGTCACAGCAGAACTCTTTGTTGAGCATTTTGGAGGTTTCCTTGTACTTTGAACATAGTTCGCCTCCTATAATCTCCAATAAGCCTTTCATGAATTTATTTACCAAAGTTGGTAATTAAAAAGCTTTGGAGTTCTGAAGCAGGCCTTCCAATATCCGTAATAAGTTATATCGCCAAAAAGACTTTGATTTATTCTTAAACTCAGTTTTCCTTAAATACGTACATTCACAACACCACGCCCCGTTATTAACAACCTACAACAACTCATCATAACTCTCAACCCATGAAAAATAACAATAGCAAACAAAAAAATAAGGAAAACAATGCTTTCTTTCAACTACTCTTTCCTTTATCCATAGGATATTCAATAGTCATAAATCCGTTTTAATTTGTTAGAAGTACAAAATTTAAGTAAAAACCGGAAAGCTGCAGAGTTTTCTAATGTCATTATCATTGTTTAACGAACTAGATCAATTTTTAATTAGTGTCGATTCTACTATTACCAAAAACTTATATTTCTATGAAGACTAATATTAAGCTCTCTTGATTATAACTTTGAACTTCACTTGTTACATGAAAGTAATTAATTTATAAACTTTCCATAAAAGAGTTCATACTGTACAAAATATTTGATACAACTTGACGTTGACGTTAGAGATATAATAACTATTCTTCATTTATTATTTTTTGTTCGTAATTAGAAAGACAAATTTAGCTTTATGTTAGCGTTTGTTTATTACTCAAATACAAAATATAAAAAGATGATTATGGGATAGTGCTGGAGAAATTGTGTAGTGAGTGACTTAAGGAATGAAAGTGATTGATGTAGTTTATTGTCTCCAGACACTGAAAAATAAGTTTGTGATAAAAACAAGAGTTGACTCAAGTTGTTAAAAGAATTGAATCTAAGTTGGTTAGGTAGATCCAAAGATACATTACTTACACAATCCCATTACCTTTAATTACTAAAAAGAACTAACAAGGGGCTTATTCTGAAACTTGTGATCATTAATTGATAAACCAATGTCACTGTTCTTTATTTTTCATCGAAACATAAAAGAGGTGATGTCCTAATCGAGATTGATGATTCTCAAAAGACATGGATTCAATCTGCTTTGAACCAATGAGCTGGAGTTCTGTACTAACTTAAGACTTGAAGCATTGATAACGACAACGAGTAAAAATTGGACAAAGAAAGAACTGAGCCGAGGCCCCATGAAATTTTGGATGGGATATTACTATTACTCAAGCCAAAACACAAAATAGGGAAAAAAGAAAAGGAGATAATGGATGAGCTTGAACCAAAGGAAACACCTGTGTTGTGTAATGTATCCTTTTGAAGAATATATGTACTACCAAATCAGAATCCTTTAGGTGTGAGGAGAAAGGTAAAGGAAAAAAAAAGTTTGTGACCGCGATTGAAAACATCCTAAGCAATGAGGGTAATAATAGAATCACATCCTTTCAGAAAATTGGTTTACACTGGGGGTAGAGGGAAAAGGAGTGACTCTGAAGACTAGAACATATGACTTTGTACCAGAAGCGTCTAAATTCTCTATTATTCTTGTTACTGATTCATACATATCCAAGGAATGAGCTTATGTGTGAGTGGAATACATATATTTGTTTTTCCAGAAAATATTCATGGTTTCAAAGAACTCTTTGGAATTGGAAAAATACCCGAATTCCATTATCCTTATGGATGGATTGTAAGGCATTATAGTTTTGGAAATGGGTCTCGAGTTCCAGGAGAACGATTATCAGAAACTACAATTCTTAGTCAAAGAAATCAGTGAAGATGGACGGATTGGACTATCAGTGAAAGTCTGCTCAGTCTGTCTACTAGGCCACGTTATGTATGTACTACTATATACAAACTGAACAAATCTCACAACCCTCCTGTTTTCCCAACGAGAAAAAAACTGAGTAATTTTCATAGCCAATTCTCTTTTTCCTTCTCTGATAGAACTTGTCTCCTGTGTGATTAATGTCGTGTAGGAAAGGCAAAGTGGTTTAGGGAAAACCTTCTTTTGGAGAAAAATAGCAATGATGATCACGAATTGCAATGTAAAGCTTTCCTTCCTTGAATAGATAAGACATTGGATTCCCTGGCATAACATAGACAGAACGAGTATTTCACATTTATTCACCTCAACCGTCCTTATCGCTCTAGTATTGTGTATTTCTTTCATACGTGTGGATAAGTAGACTAGTTCCGTTGCAGCAGTACTACCCCAGCACACACGCATAGATACACCAAATAAAGTGAGGTTCAGGAAACTTGAAAAGTCGATTAAATGTTTGGAACTAAATCAAACGTTTACCAATTAGACAAGTTTGTAGCTGAGAACTTTGCTTATCGTTAGAGAACCAAGTCAAACTTTTTTGCTAGAAGTAGTGGAGACTGATACTTCAGCTCACTTTATGTGCGTCCGTGATTTGTTTTCCTTTGATACATATTATTTGTTTTCCGCTTTAATAAGTTCAGCGTGTAGTTATTTAAGCTCACATTTTCCTTTCTCTGTGCTTTCCATTTATAACATCTCATTACAAGAACTGGGACTTTTTTTTCAAGGAAAGCTGGTTTTTACAGCTAGTATAGTCTCTAAAGGAGGCATAAAATATTTCAAAATCACTGTGAGTCTAACATTCACCACCCTATAATTTAATAGCAGAAAAGGCATGGGACTTGAAAAAGGTGCAAAAAGTTAGACAATCGATTAAGTTTTTAATTAAAGTGTCAACAGTCAAGATCGTAAAGTCTGGAAACGATGAATTTTTCTTGAGTTGAAAGTCTCTAAAAAATTTTCTCTCCTAAAAATAGGACTACGAAAAAGCATAAGAGACAAATCATTACTTTCACCAGAACATAAATTCCTTTTTTGTCGAAAACTTTCTCGACTTCACTATCTCTTTTTTCAAAAAGTGTTATTATTTTAAAATCCTACTCGTCCGTTTGCCGTACCGTAGAACAGCATTTGGAACTTGGAAGGAACTACAACTTTCACAGCTCCTTTTACTTACTAGTAATGCATGAAAGAAAATGGTTTTCTCAACAAGTTGGATGTTGGAGCCGAGATAGAATGGAATATGGAATAACTGAGATTTGAAACTTCGACATTCATTCCACAGCTAATTTGTTAATGATAAACATGAGACTCGTACTTTATTAATTCATGCTCAACAAACTTACTTTAATCTAAGCAAACACAAAAGTTAGTCCCATTGTAACTTTTCTCTTTATTAATAAAAGTTGGAACAATGAGAATTGAGAAAAATCAATAAAAACTCAATTCGAGCTGGAGAAGAAGTGACAAGGAACTGAAGTTTAGCCCTAGTCCATTATTTCAACTGACGGAATAATAAGAAATGTTCTTATAAAAATCCCAAATGAAACTGGGTCAGAAAGATTGGCATTTTGACTCTGCTCTTAATCCTTGCACCCATCACACTTATGTAACGAAGCGTTTCCTTTTCTTTATTTTGGTTTTCATTGACAGAGAACCAGAGTAAGGCTTTATGTTTACATCTACACTTACATCCAAGGAGACTTGTCCTTTGATTAAAAAATATAAATTAATTGTTTCCAATTTAATTTCCAATGCGCTATGCTTTACATTATTCAAAGCTTTAATATTTTAGATTTTAGCGAACATACAATATATACGGACTTCGGACTCAAATATTTTAAATCTTTAGAATCCATTTAGAACTTATAGAGCTGAAGGCTTGCGGTATTTTTCTCGTCTGAGCAAAATTCAGATGTGTTTTGGAACTGCATCGTAATTATCCGAAGCCGTTATTATTCGTATGTGTTTTAAGAGACATTTCAAGGATTTGTATTTGTTTTCCAGTGAATGGACTAATGAAGTTATTAAATCAAATAAACAACACGCCATGGAATAGCCCCACATGCATGCATATCCAAACTTAATTGCTAGGTACAAAAATATTGTCGAGGTGGTTGTATTTGTTTGTTTTTGTAGATTTTTGAACAGGAATTTTCCATTTTTCCAAGAATGAGTCAAAGTAAAAAGTGAAAGAGGAAAACAAAGTTTTGTGATTGAACTTTATAGGCGTAAGAAGCTGGGTAAACTGGAAAACATTATTGTTCCAGAAATAGCACTTAAGATTAGTCAATTCAATGTTATTTTGTGGTTGAGTGAAGTGTGAAATGCCCTGAAACATATGCATGAGGGAAAGAAAAATATTTTGACTCTTAAGTTCTTTCCTTTCCACAAATCCTGCATAATTTATTTTGATGGGAAGCCGCATTATTTGACGCCCAGAAGCTCTCCATCTGATCCTTGTTACACTATTAGACTCCCATAGTTTATGTGGATGTTTCTTTATATGGAGAGTGTGGAGTGCAATGCAAGAAGCGCAATGCGTCTGACTTTGGATGGACTTATTTCACTGTTCTTTGGTTACATATTTTTCCATTTCTCTTTTGCCAACTTTCCCCGAATATCATAGTTTTTATGGGTCTGTACCTATAAACTCCGTTTGGAAAATTGGATCATATGCAATGACACTAAAGTTTCCTTTATTTTTACTCTTACGAAGAAAAGTATTCTCAATTATATCCCATAAGCCATAAACCTTTACCTTTTCCGCTTCTTGCTATTTTGCTTTCTCATCTTGAGAGAAATACCTTGGGTTAGCGTGGATGTTGGTGTAGGTAAATTGAATAGGGTTTATCCATCCCTGAACCAGAAAAGACTTAAGCCCCACATGACAGTTGGGATTCACGGAAGCCAAATCCTACATTTATTAAGTAATGTTTATGTGCATATAGGTTCCTTCAAAATTTCTCCGCCTTAACATATGTCTAAACTTTCAAAATAACGTTTTCACAAAGATGTAAGCGGAGTAATAGTATTAGTATTAGTGTTCGTAAGCAAGTTGAGCAAGAGATCCACGCAACGAAATCTATCTTCGTTAGATTAAAAGAGTAAAGTAAAAATGACCTAGAATAAATTCCAGTTCTTTCTTCTAAGACAACAAAGAATTAAACTTTTCTCCTTATTTTTTTTTCTACATTTGGATCTAATAGATCGCTTTTTCTTCTATTAGAGAAGGGAGTAGATATTTTTTCCTACTTTTACTTAAGTTAGAGCCAAACAATAAAATATGAGCCTCAATTCTGACCTGGGCTCTAATCTAAAACAAATTGACTTTTATTGTGCTTAATTAGAATAGATGCCCTTCTGTAAATCTCTGGTCAAATTATATTTTTTACTCTGTGCAGCACGATCTTCGTGAGTTATTTTAACCCAAACATGCAGAGAGTAGATTTAACTAGAAACTTTTGTTTCCTAAGCTCTTCTTTGTTTTCCTATAGTTAGACACTTTTATAAACCTAGAAATTACATATGTTTCTTTCCAAAATGATCTAGGAGTCGAAACACGAAAGAGCAAATTAAAGTATTTCCTAGAAGAGGATTCGAATAACAATTGGACTACTTTTACCTTATCTCAGACTTCTAATCTTTATTTTAACCAACTTTCTCATTTAGTTCTTTCTTCTGGGGGAATATCTGCCATGCATTCAGTTTCAAATCATAATATTCATCTTCTCCCCACGCCACCACGCTATGTTCCACCAACTTTCTTCTACATGTCATTTTATTTTAATTCAGCCCACAGCAGAGAAAAAATACAGAAAATTACATGTTGAACCAGGGTTTGGACTTGTATTTATCCTTACTCGCCTCAACAATAATGTGGCCTAGCGGCTTCTTCCACCAGACTATTAAATACATACGCGAGTAGAAACACATATGAGAAACACTAGGACTACGTATTTATATGCATGTTAGGGCGTTTCTTTTCTTAGAGAATTCAGAGTGGAGTTTGTGATATTTGTTGGCCAAGGAAAGGCTGCTTTCACTTCCAGTAGCAGAGATTAATAGGAAGATATGATATATCTCTATTGTGTTGTGCTCATGGTTAAAGAACTAAAAGTAAAAATTTGTGGGTTTTGTTGGAAACAAACTTAGAACCCGGCCACAGGACTAATGTATCTGGGTTTCTGGATTTTGTTCCTTAAGTACAATATCTGAATGTAATTCTTTCCGAATATTCAAAGTCCCTGAACCAAACAAGATTTAATACTGTCTTCAGCGTTAGGAGCCAAAGAAGATAAATTCCATGAAGTAGTGTTTCTTAGACAGTCAATAGTTTAATCTGCCGGGAGACAGGAGATATGATAGCAGCACGCAGATGGGTGAAAGTACTCAGATGGTACGTAAATAGAGCCGCTCATAAAATATTTTCTCCTCTTATACTTATCCACATCAAAAATATAGAGTTCATAAAAAACAGTTGATGTTTTTTTGTGGGGGGAAGGAGGGGGAATCCGTTGGTTTAATTTCTTTTCCACTGTCTACCTTCTCTACTCAGTACCAGATGTTGACGCTAGAAAAATGTCACCCGTAGTTATACCAAGAGCCTCGCTTACATTCTCATGTTCTGACTTTCAGCATCCTATCATTTTATTTTCTAGCTCATCTTCCCTAGCTTTCAACAAAAAAAAATAAAAAAAAAATGCGAAAATTTTGCTCGCCCAACTCATTTCTTTCCCCAGGACTATTTTTTTCTCCGACTTGAGTTTGTATGAAATTTTTACGCCTGGTTAATTTGTCAATATTGTAGAAAACTCGTTTCATCACAAAATTGGGCATGGTTAATAGATCCAAGTTTCAAAATCAACTTTGAGATGACAAGTATACAAATATGAAATACATTAAGTCGATAAAAACGGTTATGAGTTTTCGTCTCAAAGATTTAGCAACATGATTGCCTCTCCTTGTATTGACAGAGGCGAGGCATAAACTTATAATAATAATTTGATACTTATGGATGGGGGAAAAAATATTCCTTCAGACATATTATACATATCTACCATCGAAGAAAGAGAAAACTCATTAAATTTCAACGGGAAATTATATGTAAAGTTAAATTTTCGGAATAAACAAGCGCATGTATGGACTTAACGAGTGTGGATCACTTTGTATTTGTACCACCGTCTACATCTACTACTCTACACCTATTCTTAATGATGATCCAAATAATACCCCCTCCTAATCCTAAACTCAATAAATAAAACAAACGTAATTTTATCCGTAATAAATACAGCAGGAAGAAAGTAAGAAACCTTAAAGTTAGAAATTCCTGGTTCAGATCAGAATCGTTTAAGTTTAGGGTGTCGGGGTGCACTTGGTTATATACATTGTATAACCAACCCTTTCCCCAAGTTCTTAGAATGATTCATATTTACTCTAATTAAATTCTATGCAACGAATTAAAAGCCGCAAAAGAAGTTAAGTTGACTCGTAAATCTTGGAACCTGTAGGTAATATAAAAATTATTTCATTCATCGACTCAGAAACTCAGACTACATTATATTTTTATGGGTTTTTCTTTCTATCTAGACGTATATGTATTTACAGTGAAAAACTTTAGCTTATGGGGAAATGAAAAAAGAGTTGAAAGGAAAAATTTTACTCAACATTAAATTAATATTTGGTTGGTATGGAACGATCCGTTTTTTTCCTCCAATCTCTATCAAGATAATAAAAATGAAGGACTAAAACTACAGTTGTAGCCTAAAAAAACTATATTATTGGGACAAATAAGGAATGGGGTAGCTGGTTCTTGAAAATCATGCAATTACGTTGTCATCTCTAATTCGATACTTTATTTTTTTTTTAGGTTTGTAATAAAGTTTCTAGTTTTCTTCTCAAAATACTCGGACCCAGTTTACACATAAAGGCTTATCCAAAGTTTTATCCTTTACTAAAATTCTTCGTCATTCAATTCAACAAGCTTGGTTAGAGAAAAGAAAGACAGACAGTCAACTAATAACAATAAAGAGGAAACGACTCGGAGTAATTGATAAAACGTCTTTCCACTACTACTATAGTTTGAACTGATGTCCGATAAGAAATCCTGTCATATAAATCCTAGACCAATGTTATCAATGGTACTCCAAGAACTACCTATTTTTGGTCCGGATAAGAAATTTCTATTAGTTAGAAAACCTGAGTTCATTTTCAAGATTGAAGTCATAAAGAAGCCAGGAAAACATAAGATTTTCAAACATAAACTAAAACTCACTATCGTTCTATCCTTTTCCCTATCATCTCATGTTCTCAACTCAGTTTGCGATTCCGAAGGGCCAAGGAAAGCTCTATAGAGTAACTTTCCAGTTTTGTTAGAAGGAAAACGGGAAGCCCTATTGGAACTGTTGTTTACCACTAAATGCGATGATTGCGTGCTTGAATGCACACGCTACTAACAATGGTACTATGGCACATGTAACCGTTCCTTCCCATGGTCGATAGTAGTACGCGACAGAAATAATGTTTAAATACACATATTTTAATATTGTATTTGTATGGTCCTACTAGGCCTTGTGATATTAAAAAACTGACAGATCAATGTTTACTTTTATATTTTTTATTGAGTTTATGTAAAATAGTTTGGGTAGTAGAACTATTATGTTGTACGGATTGTAATTTGCCATTAGATGGATGATATTTCTCTAATGTTCTTAGAAAGTGGAACTGCATGTATTTATGTAGGCATAACTTCAAACTTTACATGAATCTAAACAAGAAGAAATGAAAATTCCATATGTCATTTGTGTTTTCTAAAGCTACAAGGATTTTTTCTAAAAGTTTACATCTCGGTTTTTATTGTCAAAGCCCTTTTCCTCTACATCTATTTAAGTGATTTTCTCATTAAGGATTACAGCCACCATTTCTGCTTCAACGAGAAACGATAAGAATTCTTATTGTGAAAATGAAATTTCAGACTGTAATTAACTCTTTAAATAATAAAAGCTTTACTCTCAATGTCTCTCAAAAAAAGCTCCAGTTGTAGATAACGAGCTATGCATTTAACAAAAAAAAATGTTAACACTTTGTCTATTTCATTAGAGTCAGCGAAAGAATCTATTGGTAATGCTGAGTATACAAAAGAGTATTTCTCAAAAAAGGATCCCGGATTCAAAGATACTTGACGGAAAGCGAAACCTATGAAATTTTATAGAATCACATAAAGCCTTATGTCAGATCATTCCACATGCCTTGTTCTTAAACTAAAGGGAAAAATTCTTTTCAAAGGATATTATGAGTGTCCATATAAGTTTCCTCTCAAATTACAATTGTTCTTTTCATTATACATCAAGCAGAAACAAATAAATAAAATAAAATATAGTAAATCCGTTGACTTTCAGAATTTCATTCCATACAAGCTCAACAATCATAAAATATTTGTATTTCTCTCATATAATATTGTGGAATTGTTAGAACTCTGTTAGAATTTTTTGGCCTGTTATTTGTCTAGGATGATTTCAATGATGCATGTTCGTTGGCCAGTTTAACATGGTTCGTAACATATAATTGATATTGGTATGTTGGTAATGGTGGTTTTTGAGTATTTGTCTACTTACTTCTACTTGTAAAGGAAACAAACATCCTTACCAAAATCACAACTACTTTCTTCAACATAGTCGAAATACCATAAGAAAGAAAGAAAGAAAGAAAGGCTAACAGCTTACCGCTTCTGTGTGAATTGGATGAACAGCATATAACATTCCTGCAACAAAACTCCCTAGTTCAGGTAGAAAGAGTGCACATAATCTGAAATGGTAAAGAAAAGAGAAAGTGTTATGTAAGTGTAAGGAACTAATACATACATACATACATGCAATACGCTAATATTTTCTTTTTTGGAAGGAGAAACATTTTTCTCCTAACGCTACGTGAGTCGTGATCTCAAAAAGTTAAGACATAAGACGGTGCTTTTGATGTACATTTATTACCACATAAAATAAAAATAAGTTTAAAAAAAAGTTAGGTTACCTGTAGTAAAGGACGCACACAACGCTATGTAGGAGCATATTTACGAGATGATAACCCATTGGATTCAATTTATCTATAAGATAATTCAGTCTGAAGGAAAGCACAGACAGAGGTCTGTAAGATTTGTGTGAAATCTCCTGTAAATATAATAATAAAAATCAGTATTTAGGTTATTTTTTTTTTGAAAAATATTTGGTTATACGAACTCATAACTATAGAAATACATGGTTTAGCAGCACAGATTGTAATTAAACTCACTCTACTTTCCCAAGAAATTTTCTCCTTTAAACTCAAGATCACAATGCACCAAATCAAGTATGTGATGAATTCAAAATTAATCAAACAAAACATAGGACCATAAGTCGAGTGAACATGGACATATGTGGATAGTATAGTTCGTATGAATTACGAAGATAAGGGAGCAGTGCGTATATCTTTGAACCTATAACTTTGGAAAATAGATGTTTTGTAGAGAAGAATGGGAAACACATTGCTGAATAAGCAAAAGACAGGAAGACATATATGTCAGGAACAAGAAAGAATAACTTGCTCAAGCCCTCTGTATCGATTTACTTAAAAGAAAATTCTTCACAACATTCTTAAATTTTTTTTTCCAAATATTTTCTCTTAATACCACAGTATATTTAAGTAAAAGAACTATCTCTTCGTATCAATTTTTATAGTATACATAAACATTTATCTCTTCGTATTTTCTATGCATCCTTAATCCTATCCCAAACCTTTTAGTTTTTCTTCTCCTTGGAAATATTCAACTTCTATATCAAGTGAAGTAGAAGTATGGTTCGTAACCTATAACACTTTTATAGAAAACTCTAAACTTTTGATCAAGAGAAAAAAAAACCTATTCACATTTGTTCTGATTGACAAAAATTCCAGACCAAAATCCAAAGTAATTGTACTACTAAATCTTCTCAATAAACTTCTACCCATGAACACCAGAGTTATTTCCTAGAGACAATACAATGTGACACTCATGATTATAATGGTTAAACCGTTGTAAAAATTGATACTCCTAAGACAAAGCACCGTCTTAACAATACTCAAAAACTCCAGCTTGAGTTCCTTTGTATAAACTTAGTTTTAAAAGCATATTTGCATCGGAACTGGATATAGTACAGTCTTAAATAGTTTAAACGATCTTAGTATTTTCCATCATTTAAAATGGTTTAAATACAAAATTAAAATTTAGCTAATGCTTGAATTTGATATAAAGATTTAGTTTAACTCTTAGTGTTATTGTTATATATATTAACATGTAAAGAAAAGAAGCCAAGAAGAAAACGTTATAAAACTATATATTTCCCATTTGAAAGACCTTTTAATACTTTGTTTGAATTAACTATATCATATCCATTCAAGCCGTAAAAATGTATTAGGAACCGTTATTTGAAACTGTTCGTTTCTAGTTTTTCTTATTGCAAAAAAAAAAGCTTCGGAAAAAGGGTCGTAAATAACAAGTTGAAATTGGAATTTTTTCCCCAAAAAATAGAGGATTTTTACTTTGCTTTCACTTGATCTTTCTGAGTTTTCCTCTGTCGCTTTTCTTTTTATGTATTTGTATACAACAAAAAAAAACTTCGGATGATGGATTTCTAAAATTCGGGGAATTCACGTTTTCTCCCCACAGATTAGATGAACAATATACACTTAATGTCAATGGGCTTTGGCTCTGGGACTAAAAAGATTGGCTTCTTCTCATCCGATCCTCCAGAGAACTTCCAAAAAATATAAAAAGACCATAATTTTTAACTTACTAATTCTTTCAAATTCATATTTGCATATTATTGAAAGGCAGTTTTTAGGACAGTAAAATAAATTGTTCTCGACAGATCATTTATCAATCGCCTCATTTTAAAGTCAAAGTACAACTCAATAGGAGTTAGCTTGAAATGAGTGTATAACTCGCATTTGGATTTTACTTTTACAATTAATGTTACTTATCTAAATGGTTGCTGAATACACATTTTTGTTTACAGACTTTAAAAAACATGCATTTTCATTTAATTATTACGTACTAAATAAGAAAATATGACTACAAAACTTTACAAACGAGCATGTCAATGTCACACATACCCTTCATTTCACAATCCCTTCCATCAATCTCTTCTCTGCCCTAGTCGCCAAATGAGCCTACCCTTCAATTTAAAGCAAACCTATTCGAGCCCGAGATGGCCTTGACCTCAGACTTTTATGGCATGCCCAGGACACCGAGAATGCGCCATGAGAGAGCGCCCGTTCGGCTTGTCTGTGTCTACACTCCTTCACTTAGAGTAATTTGATCATTCGCCATAGTTAAGGTGAAATCTAATTGTTCATATAAGGCGAGAGGATTTAGAATTATGTTACGAATAGTTGGAAAACGGAGGACGTGAGTGAAGCACCAGTTAAGGAAAGCATGGTTAGAAAATGTTATTTAAGGTGAAAAATGAGAAGATGAAATGGATGAAAGGGGATACTTTCATATTAGATTATTAATGGGAACAATAACAAGAATAAGTACGAAGATGCTGTAAAGGAATAGAAACCAGTTGACATAAGTATAAATTGCTTGGACGAAACTTTGGTTGGTTACTGGCACTCGAAAGAGGCATGAATGAAAGGAAGGATATTGCACGTACGTAGAAAGGTAAGTAAGTAGATAGTAGTGGTGGTAGTGAAGTGTGACAAATTTTGTATATTTGAGGAAGTGATGGTGGTCATAACCACTTGAATAGTTTTTGGGTTAAAGCCGGAACATTTGGTTGGGATAAGCTTTCAATAATGCACAGAGTTAAAAAATAAACATATAGGAGGAACGAAGGAGATCTATTTCATGAAGTTGAGGATATGATATGAGTCAGAGTGGTTTGAAAAGTTTGTAGTTGAGTCTCCGACTCGGGAATGATAAAAGGAAACTACTGATGGTGATGGACTTAAATTACAATTCTCTGAAGGAGATGGAAACATGATGAGAAATAGTATTAAGTGTGAGGATGAGATGGAGAGGAAGAATGAATGTCTTGTTAGCGAGCGTCAAAGCGAGTAAAACTTGAGAGAGAGAGAGAGAGAGAAAGTGAGTGGAGTCAAAGCGAACGAGGGACAGTTACGTGCAGAATACAATTCTTCAGTTACACACAGAAACATTATCCAGCTCATTTATTTCTTACTCCTTTATCAGGAAGAAAAGTGTCCCTGTTTCCTGTTCCCTTGTTCTCAGACAATATGGGCTCTCTAAACACAAACAACCAACCTATCCTCTTGTTCCAAAAATTCACTCAAGTCCTTTCTCCATTTCTACTCACCCATCAACAAATACATACATTTCTCTCTTTCTTTTTCATGACACCATTTAGCTAAAACACGCCAATTCCTAGGCACGAGGAACCTTCCCTTATTATTCGTCCGACCAAATGGTCTGAAATTCCTT
>JAQGCY010000886.1:0-13353 GCA_034700645.1 Xenylla mediterranea | reverse complement strand
AAAATCCGAATTCCATTCAAAAAATTCGAATATCGGATATAAAATCCGAATTCCATTCAAAAAATTCGAATATCGGATATAAAATCCGAATTCCATTCAAAAAATACGAATTTCGGATATAAAATATGCATACGTTAGACATTGCTAAATGAATTTAAATTCAATGTGCATAATAATAAAGATACGTCAATGTATTACATACATAGAACATGCAGAATACATATACATATAGTGGGACAGACGTGACAGGACAGGACAGGACAGGACAGGGACAGACACAGACAAACTTATATAATGCTTCGCATTTAATAAAAATACAATACATATAAAATAGGTGTATCTGTATACTTTCATTTTTCATGGCTTAATGTTACCAAGATTGGTTGTAGCGAGCGGTTAAGACTTCAAAATGACACATTTTACGGTGGATGTGACATTAAAAATGTTGAATACTAGAATACTTGTGGTTTCGGAAAATTTTAGTTTTTTTTACTTTTACAGATGTACATGAAGTGACATATCTAGGTGTTATGTGATTCATTTCTAGTTAAAGAAACTGACACTTTCTCTTGAATTTCCATAATAGTACTTCAACATGCCATTCAACCTGTCCTTTACTTTGCAAAAAACTGACATAAATGTTAATATTAATACGAAAGTGTAATAACCTATATATGTAGGAAACTTTCTTGAATAAAATTCTAAAATTCTAAAATATTATAAATTCTAATAGAAGCAGCTAGATAAAAAAACTTTTAAAATTTGGGGAAAAAATATATAGTAAAATGTAGCACGGCATGCTTTGTTATTGTACTGGGTTCATAAGAAAACCAAAATGAGGCTGAAACACTGATGCATGTAGAGAAAAAATGGAAAATTTGCAATTTCTTTATACGTCTAATCTTGGAAGTTGGTGGTTCGAGTTGTACATTTAGAAATGACCTAATTCGTTTTCCCATCCTTTTATTCCGGAAAATATTAATTATATCAACGTTATATTTCGAAGAAATCTCGCATTTACAATATCAGGATATTGCTTGATTGGACCATTATCTGCAACAAGTGGAATTTTGTATTATTAAAAAAAATTTTACTAGGCCAGAATGCAGGGAATCATAATTCACCAAATTCAGAAACTTAGTGATGTAGAGTTGCTCTTCGTATGTTGTTGCATATGCTCTAGGTTATTTTAGTTTAATGATGTTGGAAAATGAGTTCATAATGAGCACGACTGAGTCAGTTTGACGCATTCCGTGAAGGATTATGTTCAATATTACTGGACTCGGTGATAATTTCATCTAAAACCTTAAGAAATTTGATACTTCCAAATGTCCTCATTAAAATAGGAAAAATATACTAGATTAGATAATATCAATTGACGCATAATTTCAAATACACATGAGAGATTGAATATTCCTTTCCATTGTTCGTTGGAATAAAAATATGGCCTACATATAATAGCAGTTTCGCATTTCTTATTGATTGGTTCTAATAAAAGCTCAGTTGGGATTTTGCAAGGATCTTCAAGATCATGATAATGCAATCCCTTTCTTTAACAATATAGATCATCATATCATAATGAAACCAAGTTGAGCTTCATTTTCTTTGTAAAGTACAAGATATGTGAATATGTCGAAGTCAATCTATGGCTGGAATCCTGGAGCGAATAAAATTGTAGGCAAAGCCTAACTAGAATGCAAGGATTAAGTTAGTATTTTTTGAAATATACTAAACTCAATCCCAAAGCTTTAAAAGTAGTATATCATTCTATTTATATGCTAATCTAATTTTTAAAACCTTTGTATCTATTCATTCGAATATTTCAAATTCACCTAGATTTTGCCCATAATGGGTAAAATCTATTTACGTACAGCACCTACATGGTTAGGTTTGAAATTTAAACACAGCGTGATTAATGATCATCCAAATTCAATACGTGAAAATGTTCTTCTTGTAATATGTTTTACTTTTTTCCACGTGTTGGTTCCTTTGTTTCAATAATGCTTCAGCCTCAGCGTAATATCGCAATATAATGGCGAGGGTTTAACTAAGTTTACTGAATATGAGGTTTTCTTTAATCATTTCTCACAGGAAGTAAAAGTCATTTTACTGCAATTTAACGTAAGAAAAAGAAACCACAAAAGCAAACCCATGAAACGAAAGCATAATTCCCGAAGGCGTATATAATGATTGCGTATTTTGCGTTGTCTTTTGTGCGATTCAAAAATACATTTACTTTCCCCAGAATCTCTTTTACATACATAAAATACATCATTGAGTAAAAGCTTCCACAATTCAAATAAAATGAAACTCATAGTTTTGGTAAACTGCACAGGTACTAGAAAGTACGGTTTCTTTCTCTTTAAATTAAACCTTTGTGTAGAGGGTGTGGTGTAATACGCTTTTTATGCTATAGATTACTTATGTTACAATATTACTGCACGGTATACTGCATCCGCATCTTTTCAAATCATATTTTCAACCAATATTTGTTTTCCATGAACATTTTTGTTTATTGTTACAAGCAAAAGTGACTTCTTGTTCTCCGAAATGATCCATGGACGGGATGCTCAAACATTCGACCATCAAAACTTAATTAATACATCAAACCACACTACTGTGATTACTTATCTTCATTAAGAATGAATTAGTATATATATTAGAGCGAAGTTATAAATGAATGGATATTTATTTTCAACTTATGAACCCGGAAGTTCAAAGCGTCATTTGTCATTTGTTTGTCGAAATCGAACTTTTTAATTAGATTAAAGCTGAAATGTAGAAGTGGAAATGAACTATTCAACCACCATTCCAGCAATATAACAAAACGTACGTACGCAGGCTGTGGTGCTTATGGTATATGTCAATAATTTTAATTTGTATTCCTGGAAAATATAAACCCCTTCAACTACAATCAACCGACAAAGGTCGTCTCAAGTATTTACACTTAAAGGAATAGAAATTGGTTGAAGGAACTGGAGGCTTAGACTAAAACATTTTGAAAGTTATTAACAAAATATGATCTGCTCTTCATTTAATTTAAAACATTTATTCACAGTAGGGGAAATTAACGTATAGCAAGTGGGCCCAGAAGGTTCTTAATGAGTGATAATTCATTTAACTCAAACATGAGTGAGTGTAAAACTAACTATACTTTGACTAGATATAATCAATAATATTAATAATGATAACAATAAATATATTTCCTCTAGTCTGAACTACTGCCGCTAGTGACAAAGCATGGGTTTGACTTTTCATTAAACTCGTGAAATGGTGTAGGAGTCACTGTCACGGGATGCAGGCATAAATTTTCTTCTGAATTAATTTGTGTTAATGTTGGGTCTTCAAAGTTTGGTTCCATTGATGGTGGAGCCTCAACTAAAACGCTTGGTCTGTCTTGTAATATTTGTCCATAATTTGGATGAGGCATGAATGGCGGAGGAGGTGGAGGTGGATATGTATAGGAGTAATAAGGAACCTCTGGATAGCCTTGGTAGTGGATCATTGGTGTTGGTGGCATTGAGTCATAAGACTGGATATGTGTAATTCCCTGTTGTTCAATACCTGAGGGATAACTTAGTATCTTCTGTAGCTCCTTTATATATTTAATTGCTTGTCGAAGGGATTCTATTTTACTTAGCTTTTTTCCTGCAGGTCGTGGATAAGGAAGTCGTTGTCTCAGAGCTTCAAAAGCGTTATTCATATCACGCATTCTGGTCCTTTCCCTATCACAGGCTGATTTTTTGTAATCTAAACAGTAATAAAACCTTTCATGAAATTAAAGGGGAAAGTCAAGTATACAGTATTACCTTTTTCACTTTGATATGTGGAGTGTCCATGATTATGGCCATGTCCACCATGACTCCAATGTCTTGGATTTGGCATTCTCTCAATTGAAACTGTAGCAAACATTTGATTATTCGAATAGTAAACTTCCGGGCCATGGTGGGGAGGAGGGGGTGGACCATACAAGTACTCTGCCGGCGGTGCACGAATTAAATTGCACAGTGGACGTGAGATAGAGTCCGAATAAAATGGTTCACCAGAGTATTGATGCAATGGTGACACTATAGCACTTGACATTGGTCTGTATTCCAATTCATTATCTTCCCGTTTAATTTGATGGACCTCAGAATGTAGAAGGGACGGCGGACATTCAAATGAACCATCTTCATTAACGGTTGGAAGCCGTAGATCAGCAAGATTTTGTACTTTTGATTCTTCACTAGGGCTAGGGCAAGACGTTGCAGCGGAATTCATTATGACTAGATTCGACTAGGTAAGTTGTTCAAGAACTGAATGAAGGTGTAAAAATTACGAATTGAAATTGGAAAACGCCATGATGCCTCAAACCCTGTTAGGAATTTTAGTGCATATCTCATCAGAACGGGATTAATATCCTTCCAAGTTTGATTTGTATTCTTATTATTATTACTAGTCTAGAACCATCCCAAACGTTTATTTAGATGATCTTGTGTAAATAAAATATATGTGTGTAATAATTTTTATGGCTAAGGCAGAGAGGGTGAAGAGATAATAGAATGAACAGTTGCAGATGGCACAGGTGTTTATTCTAATTAAGTGATCTATTGTCCTTTTATTATTTATGTAAAACTCAAATATTCAGGGATTTAGGAAGATTATCTTCCTTTCGTTTTCTTTCTAAATATCAACAATTTAGAAAAATATTAAAAAAATTTGTTGTTATAGGGGGAATATTTAACCGTGTTGAGTTTGCATTATGCATTCAACTTTCTCGTCCACCTTTTGTTCCTTCTCCGCTGATCGAGACTCCCAGAAATAACGGATTTGATGACAATGATGTTTTGCATTTTTGAACCCGGTCCAAGTATTTTATTAAATATTTACTAATCTGCTAGAATTAAACTATTGGCGGAGCAAGTGGTATTCTTATTCTATTATTCAATCAATAGTTCTATTAAAAATCCTATTTGTTATTTCTTCATATTTACAGAAGAGCTTTTTTCAGCCTCAACATCATCTTATACATTATGAAAGGAAATATAAGCAAGTTTCAAATTAATTATGTTGTACTTGTAACAGTCATTGAATGGATGGGAGAAAGTTTCCATTCGAACCGAATTATGCGAAAAAGTTAATTCTATCATATAAACATGAACGACATGTCGTTTTGTAATTTTATTAAATAACTAAAAATAGGATTTTCTCCGAATTGTAACAACCCTTTGTAGATATTATACAAATTATATAATATTTTGAAGTAATATTAATTAGGCACGTTGAAAAAGTTTGAATAGATTTCAAAATTCATCATTCATACAAGGAATATTAGTTCGAATATTCCTTATTACAAATAGTTAAACTTCTTTTTAAGAATAATATGGAAATGGAACAGTTCATTCGTATATTTTCTTTAGGGATTTCAAGCTTATTTTATTGGGTTTTCCTCATTCATGGACTACTTCTTACTCAACCGGTTTAGGTATGCTTGTTCGAGTTGTTACTTATCATCATTCAGTTGAAACTACAAAATTTATTTTGAAAATCAAACCAAAGAAGCTTCCAGAATTTCTTAATGATAAAATCAAAACGCAGGACTTGCTTACTTCGACTTATTTATAGAATGAAATTTCAATTCATCTGAAGTGGAAATTTGTTACAAACTATTATATTAACAGTTGAAGCTGAATAATAGGAAAGTTACTACTGGACAAAGGATATGATGGTTTCAGCATCTCAATCTTTTTATTCCCTTGGCTTAATTTTGTTTCAAAATTGTATTTAAATTATTAATATTGATATTTATTCAAGCTGAAATCCAGAAAGCAACATTTGTGTTCATTTCCAGAAGCATAAATTTCAGTAGCATAATTTAAATATCCGCCTTAAAATAGAATTGCTGTTCATTATTAATTCAAAGAATAGTAACGAGGTCAGTTATATAGGCGTACATAGTCAAAGTGAGGTTATTCATACCTAAGAGTAAATCAAAGTTCTCACAAAAGTTGAATTTGAGGAACTCTTCTTGTGAATGAAAGTATGGAAGATCCTTCTTAATTAAATTATTATAGATCTTTCAACCCATTTAAGAAAATTCACCTCTAGAAAATGCTTTTACTCCTACTCCTAAGTTAACGTCGCAAAATCTAAATTAGACTGTAGTATAGTAGTTGAGAAGAAAGTTTTCATAGTAAAGAAAGTATAATTAGAGCAAGTTGGGATAGTTGAATAGTCAGCTTTTTTGTGCTAGTAAAACTTGTCTTGATTTAACATCTATACTAAAGTAAGTTTAGTTATCTGGAAGTATGAAAAACTGTAATGTTTACATAAACTTGATAAAGGGAAACAAACAGGACATTGAGGTTTAAAACCAAAATCTCCGCAAGTTTAATCCATGATTTCATGATAGTCAGATAGTTTCAGTCTCATGTTAATTCGGCGTTAAGTAAAGCTTTGCTCATTTTGTAGAAGAAGATAAAACTTTTTTGAGGATTTGGTCTAGAATTCAGTTTTTAATATAGATAAATTTAGCATTGTCTTCATAAACTTTCATTGTAACCCAAGGGCATTCATACGAAACAATCAAGAATATTGTTTACTTTAGAATAATAAGCTCATTCCTTCCAGCACTCAATTACTATAAAATTACTCATGTAGAAGAATTGACGACTTGTTCCCGCAGATATTTGTCTAGTTTTACATATTGTATTCTTTAACTTTACCAAGTATATCTGTAATCCAAAAAGTTTTAAGAAGAAAACCAAATCTTTTTAATTTAGTTTATAGTTATGCCTATTAGGATTTATATTTTCACAAAATTGAGAATGCTCCAAGGCTTCCAATCCAAACAGAAGCTTATTATGCATAAAAAATTTGCCTCATAAATATCAAGTGGATAGAGAAAGGTTTATTTTGTTGGTTTAGAATAGGAGACAACCTCTAATACTATAGATTCGATGGGATTTCTATCAAGTTTGCATTCGCATCTAAGTTCTAAATCTCAAATATACAATACATGGATATAAAACCTTGATTTTCTTTCCTTTCTTCTTTTGCTTTCAGATGAAAACAAAGGTAAGGATTTCCTTTTGTAAAGCCTTGCCAATTTCTTGAGTCATCTTTATTCTATTCTCGTGAGAAATAACTTCGTTAAGAGCGGAGTATATATGGAGCTTATATTTCTAAGCTTTGCTAATACCCAGAAAACCAAAATCCACACTGTTACTAACACTTTCTCTCAATCAATGTTGGTTACAGAAGCCTGGATCCAGACTCTAAGAGTACCCATGGGAAATAAAAAGGTCGAAGAAACAAAGAAAATGAAATTATAGAACTAGCTAAAGATTCCACATTCTTATTCTGAAATTCTATACACCAGGAATACAGATATATTCAATAATTTGCAATAAAGAAAAGAGAATAATTTCTAAATAATACTCCCCAACGTGTTTATTTCCAATATTTACTGGTTATGGTTAATACTTATTGCTCTACAGTTGTAAAATATAATTTAATTTTAGCATAGTCCTGGCCTGGTATGGTTTCAGTCTAGTTCCTGTCATACTTATTGGCTTTGGCTTGGCCCAAAGGATTGTCTAACCAAGGATATTTTCGTGGACAAGTAACACAAGAAGTCATGTATCTTTCGGAATTAAATGGCGTATCTTCTGGTTTGTAATAACAAGAGTATTTTGTGGTACATGCATCAGCGATTTCGGTTACATGCCTGTATAATGAACAAATAATGTTCATTTTCACTGCAAATTTAAGTATAATTCATAATTAATACTTTACCATGGTGCAAAATCTACAATATTGTCAAGAGTAGTTGGATCTTTCACCCATTCCAGTCCACGAGGAATGCTCACAATGTAAACGTCTGGTAATGTAGCTAAGTAATCAAGAAACCTGATGGGATAAATTAGATAGATTAATCGTTAAATTCGGCTATTGGCGTGAAGCAAAGTTCGTAATTACTTACGCAATATAACCATCTTTGTGACCAGGGAAAGTATCTGCAAGCTGCAGTAAAAGTAAAATGGAATTTTATTTTAAGCATTACGTAATAGCCTAAGTAACGTTGTGTATTTACCCATGCAGCATGTGTATAAACGCCAAATGGAGCACGGTTTCCATTGTAGTGTCTTAAAAAGTTTGTTTTAAGTAAGTCTACTACTCCGGTAGTTGTATTGGGTCTGATAAAGAGTATACATTAGAATCATCTACAAATCAAAATGGTTATTATAAGGACTCACTGTGGTAAACAAGTGTCCAACATAGCACAAGGGAATCCATCACCTCCAGTTAAATCGACCATAGGTTGATTCCAAAATCCAGGATATGGATCCCTGGAGCATGGTTCGATTTGACAGTCCTGAATAATAAAGAATTAAGAGTATCCATTGCTTAACGATACTTTTTAATTCAAATTTACCTGGAATTGTGTGTCAAAGTCTAAGGTATGTGGCCAAAGACCTGGGTCCAAATAAATTCTAGTTGGTCTTGAACAATCATATTTAAGTTCTTTGGAAATAACTCTTAACATGGTGTCTCCTCCAGTTTGAAGAAAAGGTGCTCTCATTCCTTGAATCTATTTACAATTTCAACCACGTTAACTGAAACAGTAATTAAGTGAAGAAGATTTCTAAGACTTATTAACTTACGGCATCAATAGGTAGTTTTGCAAAATGTGCTAATTGTGCTCTTTGACCTGAAAATTTTGTACAATAGTGACTTTGTCAGATGAAATCTAGACTTTAAGCATGTTTAACATCTTCTTGCTTGACTACTTTTTTTCACATACCTAAGAATTCTTTCTCCCAACCTTCTTCTGGAAGTTCTCTCCAATACTGAGTATTGGTTTGATGACTTATGGAATGCATAGCAATATCATGTCCTTTTCTGTAGAGTTGGTGAACCAAGTTGTAATCATTGTATTCTAAAATATGGAACATTGCATTCATATAATACTTTTGTCAAATCTTTTAGCAGTAACTTAGTTTACCATGAGTAACGAAGAAGGACAAAGTTATACTATGCCCATTGGGATTGGTTCTCTCAAAAAATAATTCATCGTACAAAGGAAAATTTTGAATTGTAATGGCATCATCAAAAGTCAAATATACAATCTAAAAGTATTGTGTAAAATAGTTCAATTTAAAATCCTAAATACTTTCCCTGCAATGGTTTAAATTAACTTTTATTTTTACCTGTGGAATATCTTTTGGATCTAAACCCGATGGAGGATCAATTCCTGGACAAAAGCAATTTGGTAAACTACAAAGAGCCTGTTCCTCATCAGTACACGCCTTTGCGGCGGAAATTCCGAGAAATAAGACAATTAAATATTTTAACTCCATGATTCACGGATTCTTGTTCGGTACTGAAATAATAAAATTAGATCTCTATGAGGGTGAAGAATTTATAACTGGTCCAAGGGAATTCCTTATCTAGAGACTACAGGCCGACATGACTACATACGTAATTACATGCCAAAATCTATTCATGATTTACAATCAATCGCGTCAGTTGATAACATTTTTGAAGTGTATGGATGATATTATCTCCTCTTGCGTAATCTGGTTTAAAAGACGAGGAATTGCATTGTCAGGACATAGTGGAAATTTTAAGTAAATAAATTGTTTTTGGACAATGACTAATATGTTTGAACACGGAAAAAATCGGCTGCAACTCAGGCTCGAAATAAAACATCATGTAGCTGAATCGCATTACCGTTTTTGTTTTTTGATTCGTAGAAAATAAGCATCATTATTTTTTTCATACAAATTAAATATAAACTCATGAAGGTTTCTCGGTTTCATCTTTCCATTTTTATGATTATGATTTTATTCTTAGCTCACAGCCTTAGCCCCGGTCTCAAAACTTAGAGTAAAGTAATACATACACCACACGCTTCGAAATTTTCTTCATTATTTTCTACGCTTGTAGTTGTTTAAATCCTTTTTTAGCTTGTCATAGAGAAGGGAAAAATAATCCTCACTGTTATCATTAGAAAAACAAAGGCAAGCTTAATTTCTAAACAAATGAAAGTTAATCTCTTTCTGATAGCATATAATGATTTCTCATATTCGAATTCGGACTCAAATCTAGAGTTATGTTATCAAATGACGTATTCTATTTAAAACTCGTTACTGCATTCAATAAATTATTACGCTTAGATGGTCTTGTATAATACCAAGTGGTGACGGATGCCTCTAAACTAAGGTTTGAATACAGAATATTAGAGCTGAGAAACATGAAGTTTTAGAAAATTTGGATCCTTGGATACTAACTATTAAATCAGACCGAATAAAGCTCTAGTTCAAATGCTGCCACATCATTATTTTATTGATGTAGAATACTCCGGAATGTCGAGAGATATTCCACACCACATGTTATCGGAAAAGCTTCTACCCAGTAAAATTTTCTCCTCATCTAAAAAGGAATAGACATTTTTTCTTACTTATTCATTAGGATGTTGAAATATTGTGTTGTAAAATTATGTCCTTTAGACAGTTGAATTTTAACTGGAAGCATTTAAGAATACTTGTAAAGATCTTACTTATCAAATTCAAGTTGTTTCTATAATCTAAGAAGTAAAATTATAAGGCTAAAAGTTTTCTTTCACAATCTTTTGTGACAAATGAAGATACTAACAGGGAAGTTAAGAAAAAAAAAGAAAACATGATGCTTTTACATTTCCACTTTCCTTTGTAGACATACAGTAAAAGAGAACTGAGTTAGTACTTGTGTCTTTGCAAGCCTTTTCAATTAAACGCTTTTCAATTTCTCAATTTATAGTTTATGAACAAGCTTTAAACCTTTATGTTCCACATCATCAGTATCACCGCACATTTCTATAAATTCACTGCAGCATAGAAATCTCTCTTCTGAAGTAAAGAGAATATAGGAAGTCTGGAGGAAAATGACACTTTCTGTCAAAGTGACAGGAAATGAACCATATTTCAAACTTTAAAGTCAAAATATGTACTTATACCGTCTAGCATTAGCACGAAAAGTATGGTTGATGACAAGCAAAGACACTCAGAAATGCTTTCACATTTATCATTGAATTCGAAAAAATGACAGATGTTTGAAATGCGACAAAGCAATGCCCACTGGAAGCTTATACAGAACTCGATTACCACCAAATAGCCAGATAGATTTTCAAATTGAACTAAGGTTTATAAATTTTCAGATTTCATCTTTATATCATTCACTTTTAATTGTCTAATTTATTAATAAAGTTGTAGGATGGTTTACAGAAATTAGCTCATTGTATGTTCATGCAATTGAAAATAGTTTTGAAATGTGGAACATTACAGTTAAATTCTTTAGTAAGTTAGCTATCTCTAGCTATAGGTACATAGTTTATAAATACATCTACAAATTATTTAAAATACAATAATATGTGGGATTATGATGTTTTCTTGTATTATATTTAGCTTGAAAGTTCAAAACCAAACAGCATCCTGTACAGGATTAATTTTTCCTTCTTCATCTGTTTCAATTTTAAGTTCTGCTTCATAATAAATCTGCATCAGCTCAGGAAATGCTGCAGTCAGTTCTTGGAGAAATTTTATAACAAAAAACATTCCAATTGATCTTCCAATGATTTCCGTTATACACCAGATCAAAGTCCCAGTTATACTTGTACCAAGTTCGTGGAGAAAATAAAGGATTACCAGTTTGCTAAGAATCAAGATCAAAAGAAACAAACTTGTTTTCATCCACAAACGACATTTTCCAAGGGTTTTTGTGGCTTCGGACTTCAAAGTAAAAAGAAAAAGTAAGTCAAACGAATGATATGGAAAGAGTTTAGACACATTAAATGATATTGTTAGTTGTCCAGACTTACTTCATCTGAACATCCATTATACAAGCTGATTCCAACACACACTTGCAGAATATTTACCAAAACAATCCCAATCCATGCTATTACCATTATGTAACCAAAAAGTCCAACTGTAAACATCAATTAGTTGTAAACAAATTTTTGTAGGCTTTTACTTTCCGATAAATTCTTAAAACAAACTCACTGGACGCTGGTGAAAGGGGGACTAGAATTTGATTCCCTTCGATTTCTTGCATAAATATTGTAAAAGCATGGAAGCCTAGAGTTCCTAATCCGCTTAGCTATATGACATAAAAACATAAGAGCCTTAAGAATAACCTAGTTATTAATTGGACCATGTAAGTAGAAAAATATAACTTACGATATCCAAAATTGCCACTAGTTGAGTCTTACTTTTGTATACAAATGTTTTTGAAATAAGTCGACGTTCCAAAATTGGAAGTCCGGAAGAATAAAGTCTTGACGTCGATGGTAGTGTTGCCATTACCAAAAAAGTTGTGGAAATTGCAACTATTACATGTCTGATTTATGCTTTAATTTAACTGTCAACTTAAACTTTGCCGAATGTGAAATGCAAATAAGATTTCAGAATGAATGAATTTGGGATTAGGTTCACAAAGGAAAGATGTTTTCTGTCAACATAGAAAGCATTTTAAAGGATTAATCTTGTACAATTTTCTAGAAAACCAGGAACCCACAAAACCAATATTTTTCCAGAACCGTATAGTTTTTCTTTCAATTGCAAATTCTTATTTATACAACGTACCTAGAAATCTAGAATATTGTTCTTACTACATGGTTTTTAGTGCAATACTCCCTTCTTCCACTTTGTAAACCAGGGAAAAACCTACTGACAGGATTTTAGTTCCACAAGCTCTAAGATCGAAATTTCATCTCCTTTCTCCGTTGCGTTGGTTTGCAGTTTGCTCGTGCACTATAAGGTCTTGTAAACTTCCCACTAGATTCGTGGCATAGAAACTTTCCTTTCTCCGCTCAACATACTTTCACTTAGGAAAGATTTGGAGTTTTGGATTTATAATGTTAGATATCCAAGTAATAGAAGTATTCAGAATCTTATATTTTATTAAAAGATAGAAAAGAGTGACATAAAGGACGACTACGATAACGACATTCAAAGAAAGTACATTTTTTACTTTTATGTACTTTTAGAACCTTTCTTTAGATAAGATTGTAAAAAAAAGTTGACTCAGCAAATCGGACGCTGACTTTTATTCTCACCCAAAAACGAGATTCTTCAAATCCGAAACAATTTATTTGGATACGACTGGGAATACCTTTACAAAAACTCAAGGATGTTGTCGGTACAGATTTGTATTAAAATATGCAAAAAAAACATTAAGTGAAAGCTGAAGAACATTCATTGTCAATTTGTTAATGTACAAATAAATAATATGTTGTATACCTATTTTGCAAAAAGCAGAGATGACTGTCTACACAGTTTTTTCATACATAGGACCAATTGTGTCATTGAGAAATCATCAAAGTGCACTCCGGGG
>JAQGCY010000885.1:0-13356 GCA_034700645.1 Xenylla mediterranea | reverse complement strand
GTGGTGATTGTATGACTTTACTTGGAATTCGGACAGGGTTCTTAGCATTGTTAGAGACCAAATTGTACTTAGAACCAAAAGCGATTGAAGGATTTCCATGAGAGTTCATCATGAACATTGGTTCAGAAGCTACTGATGTAAGCTTAAGCTTATCCATATTCATATTACGAGATACGTTTCGTTTCCGAGGTTTGGAAGGAACAACCGTGGCAGCTGAAGCACTTAATGGTTTTGGACCAGCAACATCGAGCTTTGACTTACAAGAATCACTTGGACAAGACGGAGACGGAATCTGTAGAAAAATGAATTAAAAATATGAAACCTTGTGGACACTAACTTGCCCAGAAAAAGGTTTGATAGATTCAATTACCATTGCTGCCACTGTTTCTGTTCGAGCTACTGGAAGCTCAGTACCTACTTCAAATACAGGCTTGGCTTTAGTGGTTGTGGGTTCTACCAAATTTGTTGCTGCTTTCCATTTGAGCAATTGTTGTCGACGATGTAAAAATGCCCGATGTCGAGCTTCAGCGATGTTACATGCAATTTCAGCAGCAGAAATCCCAAATGATGAACTTTTAGTATTACTTGACATTTTTGTTTGATTGATGAGAACAGGTAGATTAGTTAGTGGATTCAAGCGACTTTCTTGTGCGAGAGCAAAATATTTTTGAAAGATTTGCAAATTGAAGTTTGTTAATTGATTTTGTAGATTTATTATCAACAAACTGAATGTTTCTTAGCAACATAACAAGTAATAACGAATGAATTGAATGATTAATGAAACATCAGTTTTTGTACTGACAAGTTATCTTCTCAGCACTGAGCAGAATATTATTTTTCACAGCATATAATTTGATGACATTTCCGACTTGCTCTCAAAAAATGTTGAAATCACTTAATTCTTGGCAATCAGCAAAATTTCCTCCTTCCTTGAATTTAGCATAATCCAAAATAACGAAAACATGTTAATTTCTTTGCAGGATAACTTTTTGGTATAACACGGTTTATTTACCTCAACTTTGCATAAATTTTGCCACAAATGAACCCACAATTCATCAAGTCGTTTGGGATGATTAGTTCTCCCATCGTCAAATTCAATTTTGGTCTCCAAATAACCGTCTTCCATCACCCTCAAGCGTGTGAATTTAACGTGGATCAAACTTAAACTAGTTCCTTTATTCGCAAAGTAATCAAACATTCCAACCATTCCTGTTTTGAAGTACGAAGTTTTTGAGAAAAAGTCCATGCCAAGGAGTCGGATTGGTATTATCTAGAAAAGAAGTTATAACGTGAATGAAGAATTAAGACATTAAAAGAGTGGCCTGTAGTTGACTTACATAATGTGGCCCCTTATCCAATTCAACCAGAAGAGTATTAGACCTTGGATCATAACGCAGAATACGACCTTTAAAAACTGGTGAGTCCAAAAGTACTGGTTGGACATTGTTTACACAGTACCTAGAGCCAAACTCAAAGCGTGGATCCAGTGGGGATGTAATTAGGTGGTCATTAAAATCTAGGACTAAGGGAGCTCTCTCTGTCTCCCCAACCACACCATCAAATTCCGCGTAAGTCTCCCTGAGCATGAATTTAAGAAAATTGTGCTTGTATTGCTGAAGAGGACCTTGGGTTTGAGACGTAGCCATGGTCATGTCTATGCTCACAATTAATGTAAAACTTTAAGTTTGACCTGAGATGACCTGGACTCTTGGGGTTTTTTGGCTTTGAAGTTTGATCCCACCAATTGATGTAGAATACTCAAAGGAAGGAGTTGCTTAGAACTCAAAATTGACGGGGCTTGTATTGTTGAAGCGCATGTTTGTGGAAATAAATTTATAGCGTCTGTCATCCTTATGAGGATCAAAAATTCATTCATGATTTCTCAAATGCAAATGCAAAATCAATTAACAATTAAAAACATAGTTCCCTTAAGTGAAGGGTCAATGTCAAATATTATATGCATGTAGAGAGCTCGGTCAAAGCCAATTAGTTAAATTGCGTAGAAATTTCAGCAGCGTACAGCTCCATTAGTCCATTGCAGAGCTTTCTTTAGGCATAAAAAACTATAATTATATTGACCCAGAAATAATTCATGCATCAATTAAATCAAATAAGCCTTAGCGTAGAATTTCTTAAAAATTAAAGTATTTAGTTGCATTATTGTGTGTACATTTTTCAATGGTTGAGCTTAATTAGGGATAGTGTAGAGTAATCATTAATCTACAATCATGTGGACCTTCTTGCTGTTACTAACTGAAGTCCTCAAGATTCTTATTATTTTAGTTTAAAGATAGAGATGATGTTGATGGAGCCAGAGTACTTGAAGTATCACTTCCACTTGGACTTGGACTTGACTCACCAAAAACTGGAGACAAATCAACAGGCTTACTCACAATTCTTTCTCGTGTTTCTTGAATGAGCACATTAACAATTGATGTGAAAAATGATGTGTTGTTTGGGTTTTCAGTATATCGTTGATACTTATCCAAATCTGGCATAATTTCCAACCTTACACCTTCATAGTTTAATTGAACAGCACTAGCAACCTATGTATATTACGGACAATATGAATATAGTACATCAAAGGATAAAGGAAATAAAATATTGAAATTAAACTGAATATTCTACCTGCTCATCTGTTGGACAACTAATATTATTACTGGACATAAATTCAGCAATTTTAGGAGAAAAGTGTGCAAGTACTGCAAGAATATTCCTAAGAGCAATCGAATGTTTGAGTTTAATTGCAGACTTCTGGAACTCTCCGTTTGGGCGTGATGTGTAACGTTTAGCTGAAATAGAATAGCACAATGATTAGAAATTGTTCAAAAACACAAATACATTCCATACTAAGGGACCAAAGAGTATCAAAAGTTTGTTGCCAACGAATAAGTTCATAATAAAGTTGATCATAGAGTGTTGGAGTTGTGAGTAATATGTCTCCATATGTAAGGAAAAAATTCATAATATTTACAGCTTGGATAGCTAAAGAGAAAATATCAAATTTTTTTAACAATGAAGCTTCATTAGCACAAAGAAACTTGAGCATTGTAAAAATGGCAATCCATAATGGTTTCCAGTCATATTTTACACGAGTTTTAGTTTTCTTTTGGTAGCAAATAATACGATGAACAATACCTATAATATTCCGAATCAAAAGAAATTAATTTGGAGTACTTCTGTTTATCCTATGATACTGAATTTCTGATTAATTACCGTAAACCAGAGCATAATGCTCAATTGGAAGCTTTTTACTCAGATGGGTCATGAGGAACTCGACCATTAAATCTACACACAAAATACACACAGTAATGATATATAAATCGGAAATTGAAACCATACCAAGTTCGCCACATATTAACGGAGCTGGCTTAGAAGCTTCTGATGGAACTTTCCGATGCCGCAGTGGAACTCGATGCAAATGAATCTGTAACACAACACCGTAATAACTTTGGATTCGATTTTAAGAATTGGAAATGCACTTCCGCTTACTCGGAATACCAAATTCTCATCAGTCAAAAGTGAATTTATATAATAGTCCTCAGAAATAATTGTAAAAATGATGAAACAAAGCTTTGCAACATTTGAACTTGATTCCAACTTGATGTCTTGCATTATAATTGAACTAAAAACATAAAAATCCTGAACTTAAGCAAAGCAAATTGAACATTTTGGCTAAACCTTGCAAGACACTTACGTATATTCAGTAAATATAACAAAGAGATTTGCAGGTGGAAGTTGGGTTGGACAAGTAATATTTTGCCCAAGTGAACTTGTTGGACTAACATCAGTTCGAGTATTTGAAAGTGTAGCCATAAAGTTTGGATTAATATATGCTGCTTTATAAAACGAAAGCAGGAGTCCGAGCTGGGAACTTGAAGTACTACATACGAATTAAAACTTCATTTTACATATTCACAAGCCAGTATAGAAGTTAAGAATCTCAATCTGGTTACCTTAAGGGCTCATTCTTCGGATTCTCAACTGGAACAAACATAGAACCAAAAAGGCTTCCAACCATTGATGTAATGGAATCCAACCATCCGGGTGAATTATCAACCAAAGGATTTTTTTTGAGGAAGCAAACATCTTCAAGTCCAGAACTAATCGCCTTTAAAATCTTTGATTCAAAGATTTGAATGAAAAAATGCTAAGTACTCCTAAGCTTACTTGACTAAATCCATTCAACGTAATGCTATCATCTAGACTACGTAATTTCTTAGCACATAAATTTTGATGCTTCTTCTCCAAACTGACCATGAGTGTAAGTATAACTAAGCAATCATGACCAAATACAAGCCTTGTTTCAGTCGAACTCAAGATCCAAAAAATGCTTTCAACAAATGCATTGCTCTGGACCATATACGGAACTAATTCATTCTTTGATAAGCTTTCCATTGAGGTCAAGAGCATAAGAATGGAATGGATGAGGGCTTCTTTGACACATGTTGGACAATCTCCTGGAAAAGAAGAGCAAAAATTAAATAAATTTGTAAGGATCAAACGATCCAAGATTATTTCCAAATTATGTGCATACCAATCAAAATAGTAGATGAATAATTCATAAGTTTGTTCATACGAGATTCTGCCCGCTCCGGTTCCATAAGTGCATCTAAAAGACCAAGGTTGATTTCGGGTGCTTGAATTAATTTAACAACTCCATCCACAATTGATGATAGAGTTTGAACAGAATTACAAATTTGAATAATGTTTGAGCTCATTCGAATCTTTCCCAAAACACCAACGCATTCTTTGAAGAGCAAGCGAATCATGGGCTTAATCTTGGTTACATCATCTTCACGGATTCCGCAAAGTTCAACTTCTAAGGCTTCGGGGTCGGGCTTGAGGAGAAAAAATTCATTCCAAAAATTTTCATTGTCCAATGATGGATGTTGACCTTCCTGGTAAATTCAAATCATAATGTCAATTAGTAATGAATTGAGCATAGCATTATTAGCAGATCTATCATCTCTTATTAATTGCGAGTGCGAGCGAAGCGATGCAGTATGTAGAATCACTCAGTGTGTGCGAGCCTGCCTGCGTGATTGCGTGCTTCCGCTCGACCTCCTCCCTAACTACCGGCCGATTTCGTTGAAACTTGGTATCTAGGTTCCTATTGCCCATGGATCCAAATAGTTTCAATTATGACTAATTTACCTGGAAAAACTGTTCATAGATCAGTTGAATTCCTTCCTTGGGTGGTTTTTTCCCAAGGGATAGTGAATGTGAGGAGGATTTTCTTAAAGCCGTAGACATTTTTGACCAGTTGAAGGAGTTAGGTCTTTCTGACAGTATGTGTACATAAAAGACTTACTGCTCAGGGGTATACGGACTAAGAAATGAGGTAATTGTAAACAAACGAATTCCGTTGAAGAATTAATAATTGTGTGGGATGCCATAGCTACTTAGTCACAAAACCCGGATTCAATCGCAATTGGGTCCGAGAAGCCAGTGTTGCTAAAGAAACAAGACTTAGTATTAAAACGGTCAAATTTAATTTGTTAGTTCAATTTTGCTCCCCGTACATTTCAGTCATTCATTCATTCCTCTCCTGCTCAACAATAATCACTATCATCATAATTGGTTCTAATCTTTCAAAATTTTTAAATTGAATTTAACAATGAGTTCTACTCGTGGAATTGCATCCCTTGCAAAGGCCGGAGTCGTGGTTGAAGTAGAGAAGATCCAGAAAGGGCGTGACGAGCGGCGTCAAAAACAAGTGGAAACTAAATTGGCTTATGAAAATTCCATTGACCATGGAAATCCACATTGGGAATTTTCCAAAATGATTCGTGAATATCGTCAAGGACTTGATAGTGCTCAACCCAAAGAAACCCGTGTTCGTCCAAATCAAAATAATCAAATCACTGTTTGCGTTCGAAAACGTCCCTTGAGTAAAAAAGGTATGAAAAGATAAATTACATCCCAAAGTCAAAGTCAATCCCAAGGCTATAATTACCTAATTCTTATCTTACACTTTATAGACGTTGGCCGCAAAGAAATTGATGTGATTACTGTATCCAACCAAAATCAAATTTCTGTTCATGAATGTAAAACCAAAGTTGACTTGACCAAATTCCTTGATAATCAACATTTTCGATTCGATTATGCATTTGATGAATCTAGTACTAATGACACTGTTTACCGGTAAGTAAATTGTATGTCAATTGTCATATAAAGATTGCATAGAATTTGTTTTGTAGATATTCGGCAAAACCTTTGGTTCGAACAATTTTTGATGGTGGAATGGCAACATGCTTTGCATATGGACAAACTGGATCGGGTAAAACCCATACCATGGGTGGTTATTTTGATGCCAACGCGAAACAATGTGTGCCTGGAATTTATGCTTTGGCCGCACGAGATGTATTTGATTTAATTAAAAGTTTTCCACACTTGACTGTTGGATGTTCCTTCTTTGAGATCTACGGTGGAAAGGTATGTTTTAAAGTTGCAAGTTGTAATAGGAAATTGTTAAACAAGTAGAGAGTCTAATGCGTATATTGTTTTATATTGAAGGTGTTTGATCTCCTTGATCCAAAGGGTCCACTCCGTGTTTTACAAGACAAGAAACAACAAGTCCAAGTTGTTGGGCTCACGGAACGTGTTGTTCATTCTGTTGATGATGTCCTGGGACTTATCAAAATTGGAAACCGTGCCCGAGCATCTGGCAAAACTACTGCAAACAATAATAGTTCTCGATCTCATGCAGTCTTCCAAATTATTCTACGGAATGGACCTAAGCTTCACGGGAAATTTTCTCTTATTGATTTGGCTGGGAATGAGCGTGGTGCAGATACAAGTAAATCCGATCGACAAACCCGTAAGACTTTGGTTACACTTGGAATGCAATTTCAAACTTCTTAATACTAATTGATCCAATTTTTTGCTTTAGGATTGGAAGGAGCTGAAATCAACAAGTCTCTCCTTGCCTTGAAGGAATGTATTCGAGCACTTGGTCGTGAAGGTGCCCATCTTCCATTTCGTGAATCCAAATTAACAATGATACTCCGTGATTCTTTTGTTGGAGAGAAATCCAAGACTTGCATGATATCTATGATTAGTCCAGGGATTAGTTCCTGTGAACATACTTTAAATACTCTCCGTTATGCGGATCGAGTCAAAGAATTAGCACCAACAGATCCAATGTTAAAAAGTGCAATCTCAATCCCAATGGTAAAAAGCTCAATTCCAATCCCAATGGCTGCAATTATGGAGGACGAAATTAAAGAGACTGAAAATGAGACAGAGCTTGAACCCTTAGAAGTTTTAGAAGATTCGAATGTAAGTATTTAATCAAATGGAGTTGCGTCACAATTTATTAATCAAATTAGAACTGATGGTATTTTTCGTTCTAATTCGTAGGAAGCTGAAACTGAAACGTCAGAGTTTAGTGAATTGGTAAAATTTACTGAAGCAGTGCCAGACTTTCGAAAAACTAAAGATGACATGTTTGAACTTCATAAATGCTTTTTAGAAGAGAATTCTGCTTGGGCCGTAAAGAACATTTCACTTCTCAAGCTCAAAAAGGAATTTAATTGGAGCCAAGAGCTTTATGCTTCCAAACTCAATGTACTTTTGGATGAAAAAATCAATATGGTTAATGACGTCAAAGGAAAAATCCAACAATTACATGAGTCCGCAAAAGCAGAAGAATCGGAAAAATAATTCATTACATCAAGACTAATAACTACAACAAAATTCTCAACTACCCCTTCCTCAAAACTCATCACAACTCAACTTTACCAATCAGCAATTACCAAATCACAACAAAACGATTCTTTCAATTTAATCAAGCAAGTAAAATGCTTAAATTAGTAGTGAGACAAAGCATCAGAATTATTTTTATCTCCCGAATAGCCTATAATAATTATTAATATTTAATTTTAATGCATCAATTTATTTTTAAATGCGATGTGCGCACTATGCATTAAAAAGGCTAATTTAATAAAACTAAATTTAACGTAAAAACTAAGAGTTTGTTTCAAGAATTTTTTACTTGTTCTACGACAAAATTATGTTTTTGCATTCTTAGTAGAAAAAACTAAGTCAGCTTGTATCCTAAAAAAGGCATTATAACTATAAGGCATTTAATATTTAAATCTGAGCTCCTGCCAATGGAACCTTACTGATAAAATTGGACCCGCTACCGGATGTACTTAGCATGGATAAAATCCGTAGCATATCAAGTAAACCAAATCCAAATGGCTGAAAAAATAAGCAAAAGACTTATATACGCTGGTTGTTCATGTACTAATAAAAATAAACATTGTTTGAGGCGAATGGAAAGGAAATGGCCGACCGATCTATACGTTACTACAAGGGCTAAGTGTGAATTATTTTGGGGAAAGGAAAGGGAACATAATTGTTGTCGTTCCAAATGCATACAGTACGGACACGAAAATGAAGAAAAATTTAAACATGGATGAAGATGGTGAAGTTTGTGTTTAAACTTAAAGACTTTTCTTCAACAAAGACAAACAACGTTTACAATCGAGTTCAAATTGTAGTTGTGAAGAAATCACGGAATATGATGGACGCAAGTACCCTGCAAATAATACTTATAGATTACAATGAAGGATACATTTGTACAGGTAGTGGTAAATGTGTTAATTGTAAAACCGGAAGTGAATGGAATTCCGCTTGTCAATGTACTAGTGATCTAAATAACACAAATTAATCGAGTAGATCCGACTTGACTGGATTCGACTTTACGATATGGATATGAGAGGTCAATTTTCTGCAGCAATGAGAGCACAGTGAATCCAACGGGTTGTATACCTAATTGTGAAGTACCAACAGGAAGGGTCCGGAGTCCTTGTTTGTGTCCATATATCAAACAATGTGATGGCAAAAATGGCTGGCAGCTTGCATCGGAAATGTCATGATTGTGGCAAGCTAACATATATCTACTTTGATTAAGGAGAATAAAGTATATCGCTGAAAACGCAAACAAAACAAAACTAGTGATGCAAATAATTGTTGTAAATTATAATTACAAAAATGGAACAGCCGTTAATTGCAAAGACGAATACTCTCCAAAGTTTCAAGAAGAAAATAAATGGAGATCTACCGGGTTGCCTTACGTGTACAGTAATTTTCAAGTTGGTGTCGTCGTATAAACTTTTGCTTTGTTATTAAAGTTATTGACTATTGTGTATTAGGAAAATGGAAGGATTATAATTAAGAAGTGAGTAGTTTTAACTATTTGGATTGATTAAAAATAATTTTGGGACATTGTTACGTTGGATAGTGGAAGAATTTTGAAGAAGTTTTGGTCCGAACATTTGGCGTCGAGTATTTTGTTGATGTGATTGTAGTTGTAGAGAAAAGAAAATTTTCTTAGTTTTTACAAGCCTTTATGTCGTTTGCAAGTGGAACTATAAAATTCTTCGTCGGTTTCCTCATCAAATTCATCTTCAGCATCAATAATTTCATTTTCATCTTCAATCTCACTAAAGCTCCGTTTCATACCTGAAATTTTAATTGACAAAAGAATAATAGATTAGCAATTGCTTGTTGATTTTAACTTTTAACTAAAATACTAACCATTATTGGGCATCATTTGAGACTTTGAGACTAAAATTTGTTCTGCTCCTTCATTTTTGTACTCTGAAGCTGGAGTAATTGAGAAAAAACGATAATTTTTAACAATTGCTTGTAAGTCAGAATCTTGATTTTTCATCTGTTGAGTATTGATAAAATTTTCTACATCTTTGTGCTCTTGACCTGAAGGAACTGGAGAAAACCAATTATTTTTATAAATTGTTTGTAATTTCAAATCAGCAGAATCTGGATCTTTCATCGGTTGAGAATTGGTAGAACTTTCTACATCTTTGTGCTCTTGAGCTGAAGGAATTGGAAAAAAACGATAATTTTTTATACTTTTTCGTAATTCCAAATCAGCAGATTCCTGTTCTTTCATTTGTTGAAAATTGATAACATTTTCTCCATCTTTCTGTTCTGGAGCTGGAGTAATTGAGAAAAATTTATAACTGTTTACAATTGCTTGTAATTCCGAATCAGAATGCTGTTCATTCATCGGTTGAGAATTGGCAGAACTTTCTCCATCTTTGTACTCAAGGCTTTGAAGACAATCTAAAGATAATGGTAAACATTGCGTATATTTTACCTATATCGGTTTTGATTGAGATTGATTATCTAAATTACCCAAACCATTCTTATTCTCTTCGTCTTCTTGCAAAGTCTCCATTTTGGGTTCTTCGGCATCAACTTTTCCTTCATCAATTGTTGGTTCAATTTCAATTGGGGATGGCCGGCTCAGGGGCCAGGCATGGCTAATCAAAAAGCTTCCAAAATTTTGAACTTTAGAAACCAAATTGCATCCAATGGACATTTTTTCTCCAGTATTATTATTATCAGCAGATGATGAAACTTCAGCACTATTTCGTGAATTGTTTTCCCGTTCTAACCTAGCCTCATAAATCAAAGCAGGAAAGCAAGGGTAATCGTTCGGAGGTTGACTGTCATCCACATTTGAATTATTCGAATCCATTGAACAGTTTATCAAGTTTCAAGTGGACAAATTTCTAGAATAATTTGCAGATACTTGTACTTTAGCACGATTCTAGCAAAATGATCGATCGAAGTTTTGTTTATAACACACACTTCAATTTATTTATTTTTGGTTAATAAAGTTTAGCTAATCAATTACTATGACACTTGGTAATTAAAGTAAATTTTTAAATTAAATCAATTCACATTTTGTTCCCATTAGGGTATTGTATAAGCAATGATGCTATATGGTTAATTTACTGTTATTCTTGAGTACTGGGTTGATCAACCTTAACCCAGGTATCGGATACAGTTGGAACATTATTGGAGCCAACGACTGATTCTGATTTCCGTTCAACATGCTCCAATGTAAAGGAATTAGCTTTGTTTTCCCCAGCATCATCAGTACATACCTGATCAGGGAGAAGGGTGACTCGAACACGGTCAGGGCTTGGGCCATCCATTGAAGGTGGAGCAGAAGATTCAAGCTTATCGGATTTATGTAACTTAGTTTTAACAACTGGAAACAAACGAATAAACAATTACGAAATTATAGTCAGTTCAAAAGTTTCAAATGAACCAAATAATTGCAATAACAACTTACGAACAGATTTGGATTGTTCCTTTACATTCCCTGCCTTAGTCATCAATGTGGCCGTACGAATAATGGCAGAAATCCGAAAAAGAACATTTCCACCATTAGTATCTCCATTTTGAGCAAGTAAACCATAAACTCTACTCAAAGGAATTTGAGTATTCCAAATGCTCTGAGATTTCATTGCAACACGGACGGATGATTTCTGGTCTATTAGAGTAAATTGCACAGAATGAAATGAAAAACAATTGCAAAAAAGTATAGTTCTATTCATACTACGTACCATACTCAGCAATTAATTGACCAAATGAATCAGTCAAGGAGTATTTTACACTAGCACGTGTACCCTTCAAATCAGGACATTCAGATGACAATCCAAATTTAAATCCAACAGAAATAATACCGTTTACCACGCTTAACTTGCAAGCACTGTTACAAAATGTAATGCAAATTTAATTTTTAATAGTCTTAAATTATTGTCTTGACTGTTTTGCTTACTATGTATACTGAACTCCAAGTTTTTCTCCAGTGTAAAAGGCATTGGTGCTAAGTGTAAAGTTTTCTGTTTGCCGAGGAACCATTTCTGGAAAAATGTACCAATCAAAGGCTTCCTCCTCGAAGTGTTTCTTAAAAATAAGATTAATCACGAAGTAAGTGTAAATTAAACTTATACAAAGAATGATCTTACCCGAGTACTGGCTGTGACTTCACGAATGGCGAAGGCCTTCTCCTGGTCCTGACTAACTGACATTGTAGGACTGGCCGACGAAACTTGAACTTGATCCATACTTGGAGTATTGATGAATCAAAGAGGTTTTTCAGACAAGGAAATGTGATGCACGAATTCGGCTTAAAATCTGAAAGCTTTGAAGTTTAAGCCCGACCCAAGTTGACTTGACAACGGGTCATGGGCTATTGCGATGATCACGGTCATGTATGTATAGCCATATACACATGTATACTTATCCGAACGATAACTTTTGAGCGCGTTGACCGATTGAGTTGAAAATTAGTATGTATGCATTTGAGGTCAAATCAAAGGTCGAGTTCGAAGATGGGCAAATTTGGACAAGATGTAAGAGTGGAACATGCACAGTATCCTGCACCCTCATCGAATGGGCTAAAAGTGGTGTCAATCGATTCGTCTCAACTAGTAGATCAAGAATATATATGTTTCACTTAGGACAAACACCCCTAACTGCCCCAAAATTGACCCCAAAGTTGGTAATTTGGGCCTTGAGTAGCTACCACTGATAACTACCCATAAAAATTTTCTGTCCACGACTAAGAAGAACAATTTTCTTGTGGAATTTTGCTATAATTTTTGCGGTACCCTTTGCAAATTATTGGAAAATCCAAAAAGTCGGAAAATTGTTTATTACGTTGGGTCGGGCTCTTTAACGTGTATTGATAGGTTTCTAACTCAAGATTCCAAAGATTTGATCAATTGATGCAAACAGGTGTAATTCGAACCAATTGTCACCCATAGCAACAATCAAGTAACAAACTAAACAGCAACAAGCACGCATCATAATTTCTAATTTGCATTCAGAACTGTGCTATACAATGAATTCTGTAAGTTCATTTCGTCAAACTTCAGCTCGGAAATTTCCTACTCCAGACAAAAATAATTTCAGTAAAGTAGGAACATTAAATAAATTTGAACTAGCTAAAATGGACTCAATTATTGAACGCCCAATTACTGAACCTACAATGAAAGGTATTAAAGATATTCTGAACAGCAAACTTCGTGCTTCTACAGCAATTTCTACCTCATCATCGGATTATGAAATTCTCAAGGCAAAGTTGTTACAGAAATCAATGGAAGTGCTTGCTAAAAGAGCACGAATGAACTCCCCTGGGTTTGAATTTCTTCTTTGGAATGCTAGGAGAGATGCAATTGCTTTTGAAGCTGCAAAACAAAGCAAATCTTCAGTACCAACCCAAGCACCGGGGACAAACGTCAATCCAACCGCTGTCAAAGCCACGAAAACTGCATCAGATGAAGAGGATGAAGAGGAAAATACTGTTAAACGTCACTTGAAGTTGAAGTCAATCATCGAAAATCATTTTGTTGAATATTCTAAAACTCTTAAGAACACTACAACAAATACTCTTGGAAAAGCTAGTTTTGCTAGGAAATCTGGAGACAAGGACCAATTGGATAAGGAAACATTTGAATACCAAGAGTTGCAAGAACAACTAGAAGGAACCCATGCATTTACTGGAAATTTAAGAGCTAAAAA
>JAQGCY010000884.1:0-13361 GCA_034700645.1 Xenylla mediterranea | reverse complement strand
ATCGATAATTATTTGTCTAGAAATGTTAAAGCAATTGACTTGTATACCTTGTTAATTGACTTCTTAAAAGTCGGTTTGTATTGGACATGAATAGATTTTATTCATTTAAATTTACAACTCGATGAATCCTTTTGTATTTATATAAGTTACAAGTTTAAGACTCGAATTTTGCTGAGGAACATGTCTGAACTTTTGGTTACACATTATTTTCGAATATGGTTAATTTAATGATATCCGATACAAAATTGTACAAATACAATTTTTTGTCTACTGTCTGTATTCTAGTATAGTCTACCTATTCGTTTTAAAACAGCAAGCATCCAGAGCAATGTTTTTATACTGGACACTGGAGTAAAAAAAACTTGTTTGGCTGTAGCTGAAATATGATACTCTAAATCTTGGCCACGCAAGAATTCATTGTCACATTATTGGAACATGATACGTCGGGACAACTGCTTGTAGTCAACTTCTTCAAAGGTTTCAAGGTAATCCATTGATTATGTAACAAACTTGTCTTTAGATTCAATTCAGCTAGTATTTTTTGTGCAAAAGCTTTCTTGCTGTAGAATAGAATGTGTAATACCTTAGAATCGTAACAATCCTCACATTAGTTTAGAGTCATCGTTAGTCCCATAGTTTGGTCAAGAATTTCCAAACCATTAAAGAAGTATAGATAATTCGTCTGTTTCTGTTAATCTTAATCGGTTGCACCAACTCAATACTCAATAGATAATTTCCGAAAATCAAATACAAGTATATAAAATGACCGAAATATATGATCATTCAAGTTTTTCTGGACGGTTTTGGATGCATTGGAAAAAGTAAGTTAGACCTTCTTTACCGTTTGTTTGCAAGCTTAATAAATTTATACAAAGAAAAATTTGATCTGTTAAGGTACCATTTAAAATGGGTTCTACCATGCATTGGTCTTTTGGCAATCATAAGTTTCTTAGCTGCAGCAGCTCCGATGAAGGTACAAGAAAATTCAACTCCGAAACTAGTACTTACAGCCACGGTTTCACCGAAGTATACCGATAAGGCATCCTTTTGGAACAATACTTTTGAATTTCATGGTCCTGAAAATGAATACCCTGAAGTTCCGTCTTTGTCTTCACTGCCAAAACAACTTGCACTCAAATTGATTCTGTCCAATGTAAGTTTAAATGCCTTGGAATTAAGTTCGGCTTTAAGTGGAGCAAATAAGATCACGAAAATTGAGCTAAAGAATGTCCGGATTGTTGGAAATTTCAAAAGAATTCGACTTCCCAATCTTGAAGAAATTATACTTGAAGAAGTTACTCCTAAGAAATATAACGTTTCACTTAAAGATAGATTATTTTTTGAAAAGATTGGTCCATGGAATTTGGAAGATGTGTTAAATCTTGGGATTAAACTTGAGTACAGCATAAATGGAAGGCGTTTGATTTATTTTGATCCTGAAAGTCAAGAGGCAGTGATTAATGTTCCAGAATGTGAATCAATCTTACAAAAGAGTTCAAACAATTTGATTACTGCTACACTTATACAATGCAATATTTCAGAGTCCTCACTTCCCAAATCCCTTACTTACTTAAATGTATACAAGGTTTCTCTAACCACCGGAAACTGGTCAACACTTCTTCGATCACTGAAGCTTGACTCATTCACTGCTCAATTGCCTGGAGAAGTTATAAATTTATCAGATTTGCCTGGACTCAACTCTTTAACTATTACTGATACAGATTTGGATTACGAAAACGATTATCGTTCAAGCATTAAAGAATTAACTGTTGGATATAAACTGGGTACAAAGGTTTTAGAATGTGTAGATAAAATTATGCCAGGAGTTGATCGTGTAGCAATATTTGGATTTAACGACGTGAATGGAAGTATCCTTCTACAAAAGCTTATTCTCAACTCTACTGCATCATGGATTGTATTCATTGAATTTGGGCGTGAGCCTAATTCCAACTTTCCAGTTCGTCAATGGGGAGAATTGTACTTAAATGGACTTGGTATACCAGAAACTGCAACAAACTTTTTAATTACTACAAATAAGAACCGATTTGGCGTAATAAGCCCCGATGGTTCAAAAAGTGGTCGAGAGTTATTGCCAGATGAAATTAATTTCTACCACTATGTACTCTTGGGCAGGTTTAAAGTCGAAACATATGCTGGCTTTTTAGAAGCAACGAAATCCTAAAAGTTCATCATGAAATGTTCACTAAAACCACTGCCATTTATGCAATAAATTAATTAAACATGAATATTGTTATGTTATTTGGTAAAATAAGGAAAATAATTCGTTTGCAATTTTGAGTTTAAATAATTTATTTGGACTTTGCTCTTATTGTATTAAAAATTATTAGAATTTTGAAATATTAAAAAAATTAGTAATTCATAATTGGAGAAACTATTTTCCAACTTATTGTTGAACTACTTTCATTGATTTGTACAAGTATTATTTGTTTTTGTCACTAGTAGTTTGTTCATTCTGGTTTTCGTTTGTGGTTTCATCAACCGTTGGGCTTTCAATTTGGTTTTTATTTAGCTCATTTTGAACGGCTTCATTTTCGACCTTTATTATCACTTGTTCTGGAACAACAATATTTGGTGGCGATTTAATTTCAACAATTTTAAGTTCTCGGTCTTCAATGAATTCCTTTTTGTTTTTGTTGGCATTATTATTATCATTTTCATTGACATGATCTTGTTCGGCTTCTTGTTCTTCAGCCTTGCTGGAGCTCTCTTTATTAGCACTTGAACTTTCTGCTGGGACATTTGGTACAACTTCAATTGCTACTTCCACATTTTGAACTTCTTCATTTCCTGCTTCAAGATCTGGGTTTGGTCCAATTTCACGATTTATCCTCATACCCCGAAATTGATGAATCCCATCTATAAATCGGAAATCCAATAATACTTTTGTAATTTGAAGGAGAGTAATGCTTGTGATAAGACAGAAAATAAGAAATTTGTCTCCTGCAGGTAAAGAAGTAAATAAGTCTTCTGGTCCGTAATAAGCAGTGCAAATTAAAGGGAAGAGGAAAATCAGAAGAACTTGGACTCTGGATGACAAATGATTCTAGAATTATGAAAGCACACTAAATATTTGTATAATTTTGTTGTATTAAACTCAATAAATTACCTCATATTCATATCCCGGTGGAAGTAACTGTACTCGGGGAAATGGGTATAAGCTTTCTAATTGGGCAGCATTTGCTCCAAGAACAAGTCCAATCAAATTTAAGACGAAAAAAATCAAATTGGGTCGAACGCTTGTAGCACGACAAAACAAAGTAACAAAGTAAATTGGGATTGCATAAATTATGAGAAGGAAGACTTGAATTATCTGAATCAAATTTAAGTCTCGATTAATCACAATAAAGTCTCACATATTGTAAAGCTTCATAATTTTATTTTAGTCTTACGATAAACATAGCATAAGTTGTGCATTTTCCAGTGATTTGTTCTCTTTCAGCAGCAGTAATTCGTAGCCTGTATCTCATCCAATCACTTCCACGTACAACTGAGTATGAGATATAACAAAGTGATAGTAAAAATATCCAAGTTGAGGTCGGATCCAATGACTCTGGATCATAGTTAGGGTCAAACTCTGAAGAATCCACAATTCCAGTGTTAAAGTAACGTGAAGGATGAGCAATTTTGTACTGAATATAGAGTTCTCCAAATCCCAATATGCCAAGGAAGTATGCAACAATTGATGGAATCTAAAATATAGGAATAAATAATTCAAGTTAATGAAAGCTCATATAACTTAGTATTTTTGGTGTACTACACTGCACTTTATACCTTTCCAACAATGAAAGGATGCTTAGTTTCTTGATTTCGAATAATTCCTTGAAAACTAGTATCCTGTTGACATAACTTAGCAAACTCTCCTAACATAGTAGCACAAAGCATTGAAATAATTGCATGGTAATTTGAACTCAAAGGATTAGCTACAACGATTTCATGTATGAAGGAAACTAATGATGCAATTCCAATAGACAGCGAAAGGATAATAGCCAATGTAATTGCTTCCAGCACCTGCAAGATATAGACATTTCTTTCCCTAACGAGCCAAATTTATTGAGAAGATTAGAACTTACTAAATAAAATATTGTAAAACATAATGCTTGAAATATTTGGAACAGTTTCGTAAATCCACAGTTGTTCCAGGCCAAACAGCACATGTTACTTTGAAAAATTCTCACCGATACAAAGACAGAGCTACTGTGAATTTATTTAGCAAGCAATGTTCACTTTTAACTCCCGCCTAGAAAAAATACTGTTTTACGGACAAAAAGAAGCGGCAGCTGGCAGACTTACGACTTGAGATTACTGACACGAGTCAGTCCGCCGGTCCGTTTTGTCCGAAAAAAATAAAAAAATTTTCTCGCCTGCGGAAAGTGAACATTTTTGGCTAAATAAAGGCCCAATAGATTTTTAACGAACGTTTTTTGTTTCTTCAGTTCTTTGTTGAGCGAGATGAGTATATAGCTCAAGTTTTTCAAACGATTCTACTCTAGTCTAAAAATTCGGATAAAATACTGACGAGAAGCAAGTATTTACATATTATGTGCAACACATATTTTGTTTCCAGCAAAAACCAAAATGACTGTTAAAAGACAAGATGGAAATATGCTTGTTACCAAGGCATCTTAGTAAATAATTTTGGTCGAAGTTTATTAATTTGAAAAAATTCATCTCATTGACGAGGTACATTACATTTCAGTTTATCACTTTCATTCAGTCTGTCAAACTTTTCATTCTGCTGGTTCATTAATTAATTAATTGATATAGTTGTGAAAAGTGTGAATTTCGGAAACTGATAACCATGGATCAAACTCTTAAAATTAAAACTTCGGATGGGACCATTAACGAAGTTGATCAAGCTGTACTTTGCAAGTTCTCTGAAACAATTAAGACAATGGTTTCTAGCTGTGCCGAGCCTGATGAAAAAGGAGATCGAGAAGTTGAACTTCAAGATCCTCCGATTGTACTCCAACATATTGGAAAAGAAACTTTGGATTTAATTCTCCAATGGGCTAAATATCATGTTAGTTTTTGTTGCATTTATCCTAAACTTTTAAATCTTTAAAGTAACTTGATTTGTGCACTTGTTTTAATTTATATTTTAGTACTCTCACCCAATTGATCCCGTTGATTTTGACATGGTTCCCCGAAACGAAAGAGCTGGACATATGAGTGAATGGGATAAAGCATTTATTAGTGGATTGAACCATAAACAATTAATGGCTATTTTAGATGTAATCTTGCTTTTTTGGTGTTATTCAGTTTAAATGTCAAATTAATTTTATTTTCATTTCAGGCTGTTAATTTCCTTGACATCGACGAACTTAATACCTTGGCATGTCAGCAATTACTCCTCAACTTTCGACGTAAAACGGTTGCCGAAATTCGTGAAACACTTGGAATCTCTGATACTTTATCCGAAGAGTTTCAACAACGGATTGCTTTGGAAAATGAATGGATTCGAGGTAGTAACGATCGTCAAGGTCAACAGTGAAGTGAAGAAATGGTAGTTGATCCTGAACTATAATTATTCTTGTGAAAATATACAAAAGATATCTAATTTTTCCTACTGCTTAATTTAATGAATAAAACTATTAAACGATAACCGATTCACGAAGCTCGTTTGTAGTTCAATATTTTTGGCAATTTGCTTTGTTAGTCTAACTCGAAGCTCATGTTTGTACCTTTTCTAAAATTATAGTCGAGAGCTGGAGACTGGCATTTCTTAACTTACATATTTACTGTGGGATTGTAAGGAGTAGAGATACTGGTAAAGTAATACTGCGTAAATTTATAAATACAACAGTGTTAAAGATCCCTGTCCCAAAACAGGTATGAATTTGCATAAAAATGCAGTTGTCAGGACAAAAATGGATAAATGATAGACTTAAAACTCGGTTGACTTAATGTTCTTTGCGAACATTTCACTTTTAGCAGAGGTTTGGCATTTAGTAATTCAAGATTTGGAATTTCAACTCATCGAGAGGATTAATTATAGTAAATATCACCAATATCAAAATGGGGAAGGAAATTGAAATGAACCATGCCTATCGGTCAATGACGGGGCTCAGCATGTATATTCCAGGGAGGTCAGAGGAAGCTCGAAAGGAAAAAATGCGACAGAAGAATTGGGGAAAGGAACAAGGGTACGTGCTTGCAGAAATTCTTATTACAAAATGTATTTAATAAGACTGACGAGTTTCTTCCATTTTGTAGAAAAATCCCAATGAGCATTATTATAGAAATCATCTACATGTTTGTACTGTTCCTTTGCTCTGTAAGAACTTCAAAACTCTAAAAACAAAATGGAAATGGTTTATAATGTAAAGCTAAATTTTGTAGGTAATTGGTGTGATTTATCTTGTAATTGCATTAACTTTGATTGGTTGGAAACCAAGCGTGCAATCAATCACAGATACTGGAAGGAACGGAGATAATGTAACAGATTATGACATGATGCACGGAATACACAGCAAAATCTATGCAACATATTATCTCTTTGATGCTGCTGCCTTACTTGCCTTTAGTCTACCCCCAATTTATTATGCTGCATTTCTTGGGCATAAAAAGTGGTATTGGATTGTAAGAAAAAAATTTTATTCTCTAATTGACATGAATAAGTTTACTTTTTTAATTAATCCCAAAAGGTTTTAATAGTACATGGATCGCTACTAATTGGAGAAATAGTGATGTATGTTTTAGCATCGCAAACAGCACCAGATTCTTGTGATTCTACAAGATTTCGAAAATCTCTAACTGAATTATTCAAATGGTACGGTATACTATCTCCACATCCAAATAATTTGGGACATGAAGCCATGGATAAAATTAACGATTTACAAGCATATGTATGGGACTATTTGTAATCTTATATTACAAAATGTAGTATTATTAACACAAACAAACCTCTTTCAATTTTCAGGTGGGTTGTTGTGGAATTGACGGCTGGGAAGATTATCTAAATATTATTCCAAAGAAAGATGAGGCTGGTTTTAAGGAAGAATGGTATCCAAGTACTATCGGTTATCTTCAAGGAAGTGTAGGACTTCTAGACGGATTCGATTACAGAAGTATGTCTGGACTGTCTCGTCAAGATAGTAACAAAGTCAATATTGACAGGGAATATTATTTAATTACTGGCCGTGACATAGCACACATTCCAAGGTATTTTTAACCAATGGTAGTTAGTATTATAGTGCACTAATTAAGACTTTGTGGTGCAATTACAGTTCGTGTTGTCAACCAACATGGGCGCATAATATTTATTGTGCTGATGAGGTACTGCAGATACATTCGGTTCATCCGGAGTTGAATCTACCAAAACATAGATTGGCACATGAGGTTCCACTTAATTTTCGGCAAAGCTTTCAGTTAATTTATCAATGTTTATTTTACGTTCCACAGGGATGCGTCGCAGCAGTCTCTAGATTTTGTGATAATATACTCAATTTATTTTCCAGTGACATTCTACTCCTAGTTGTTTTACACTCCATTTGTTTTGTCGCCCTATTTGGTTTAAGTTTCATAATTTTCCGTGGATTCCATAAATTATATTTGCGTGCGGAAGAAGCCCATCGAATCCATTATTATGAGGACCACCGACATTCAATTTCGAGGGAGGCTGAGTCACATTATCCACTGTTATCGCATACACTCGTCAAAGATACAAAAGCATTGGAACCAGGAGGTGGTGATTATGAAATAAAACAGCGATTAGAGGAAAAAGTAAGGAAAGGAAAAGTCTATTATAATAACTTTTATTATCCTAACCTAATTAGATGAAATATTAAATTTTATTAGTCCGAGGAATCCTTGTATTTTGGGCCAAGTTTTGATACAAATCTAACGGAGCAAGAATTATATGACAGTCTTCGAAGTAAGTTAACAAATCGAAGCCAGAAATTAATTTTAGATGAGCTTCGGCGACGGCGACGCTCAAGCAAACTGAGTATTAAACCTCTGAGTAAGTTCATCATTTCCTTAAGGGACGATTATTTATACATCTCTATGATATGTTTGTGTATTGCCAACATTCCTTATTTAGGAAATCCATATTTGTATGATATTGCTACTCAATCAATGCTTAAAGTTCGACCACCTAATATTGCTCCTATTCCTGACCTAAAGCCATGTCCACCACGGCCTAGTAGTGTTGGACTTCTCTCATCAATTGCGCTGCAAACTATTACTTCAACGGAATCAGTCGCATTATCACACGAAGACAAAATGAAAGTAAAAGCTCACAGGGAAAACATAGAAAGAAATTGGAGAGAAAGCCATGATAGAGATTGAACCAAGGAAAAGCTTACATAAAATTTTTACAAACTGTAATAAGCACAATAATAAAGCTTTTCTTGATTATAATTAATTTACTTGATTTATTATTGAATACACATAGAGACATGTTATATTATTATAAGTTTGTAGCATTATTTAATGCTTTACATTCTTGATTTGCTTATGCTTACAAAAGTAATATTTTTATGCTTTACAAGTTGGTGTTGGCTTGTATCACATACTTTATACCTTTAACATACATATTATTAAGCTTTTTCACAGAGTTGCAAACCAACACCTTTCTTCCCATCACCTTGTTTGCCCATTTGTTTAATCATTCGCTTTTTAGTAAGCTCAAACTTACTTTGGTTCCGATTGATATTGATAGTTGACAAAGGACCTCTTGGTTGTATCATGGTTATTTGTTTATAAGCTTTCTTTGCACAAGTTATTGGTCTAGGGATTTTAGGATTGGGAATTGATTGAGATTGATAATTGTAAAATGAAGTCATTGACTTTGGATCCTGGAATCTAGGCTTAGGACGGCCCCGTTCTATTATTACTTGAGATCCTTTTGGTCGCTTTGGCACATAATGAAATCCTGATGGTTTGTTTTTTGCGAGTTTCAATTGAGTTCTCTGCCATTCATAATGTACCCATGCTTCTTCGATTTCTTCTGAAGGAGGTAAGTCAGCTTTTAAATGGTTTTCAGCTTTTTCCACAACTCGTTTTAGTTTTAAAAACCTGGTTTATATTTATTTGTGTTAATGAGCATATTTACTTTAGTATGAACAAATCTATGGATATCTTACTCAGTTTCAGAAGTATCAGAATGTCCAATTGCTAAAGATGCCTCACAGATCATCCCTTCGACTCGATTAGAGAGGGTTGATAAGGATTTTCTCATTCCTACCAACTTTTTCACACCATCCGCTGAGCATTGCTTAAGATGATTTGCATGATCAATTGATGTTTGTATTGATTCATCTAACTGCTTGAGGACGAGATCTCTTTCCATTACTTTTAATTCTCTAGTTGCTAATTGGGTCTCAAGATTGTTAACTCTATTGAGCAAAGCTTCTGGGTTTTCCCTTTCTTGAATCCAGTTGTGGTTAATTGCTCTAACTCTGTGTATTATAATATGTTTATTGTAACATTATATAATCGATAAGTTAGGTTTGTTGTATTTAGAAAAATGTCTGACCTGTCATCATTTTCGACTACATTTAAATCAAGTTCGAGTTGCCGACGCTCTTTTGTGATCTTTTTAAATTGTTGCCTCAAATCATCCACCTTCCGAAGGAATTTATTTTCATCAGGTTGACTTGAAATTAATAAAAATTATCACAAACGGAAGTTGATAATGACATGGGTTTATATACCTTGCCAGAACAAACATTAAATGAGTTTTTGCTTCGTCAAAAATTGTTTGCAACTTGGTTCTCTCCATTTCTTTCAATCTTAACTCTGCTGTGGCATTAAGAATGATCCGGTTGTAAGCCTTATTTCGTTCAAGTATGCAAGTTATTTCTTCAGTCCTTTCACGCACAAGAAATGCAGTTTCATTTCCTCTTTTCGTAGCTTCATCAAAGCTTTCACGAACTTTATCCACTTCTGCTCGTAGGATTTCAATTTGCTAAAGTAGTAATAACAGCAGAATTAGTTTTTGCTCCTTAAATTTTATAAATGCTTCCAATTAACCTTTCGAAATGTTTCGTTTAAGATTTTCAGCTCTCTCCTCGCTTTTTTGTAGAATTGGTATTTATCAATTACTCTCAAAGCCTCATTTCGTGCAGATTCAACTGCGAGTCCAGCATTTAAATTAAGATAATGAATTCGTATCATTTCTCTGAAATAATTTAGGCAGAAGCGGATATGGAAATAGATATAAAAAATCTTCGTTAGTACAACTTATGGTATGTACATGTTAAGATTGTCATTACTTTTCACGATCGGCTATTTGATGGTCCAAAGATTCAATTTCATTTTGACATATTTTACTTTTTTCATTTTGTTCAGTTAATTTTTGTTTCATTGCCAATAAATCATTAACTAAGCCAGATTTCTCTATTTTGATTTGTTGAAAATTTTTCTTAATCACACCTCTTTGGCGATAAAGGTCATATTCTTCACGTCTGCAGTCAGAAAGTACAAGTTCTAAAATCTGAATTATTAGAACAGAAGAATTATAGAAATGGGATTTATATGTTAAGAATTGTTGGTAATTTTACCTTTTTGTCAAGTGTGAGTTTACTTATTTGTGCTTCTAATTTAATGCATTGTTCTGATTTTTCTTGTCGTTCTCGTCGTTTCCGTACAGTAAGGCGAACCTTTTTAATTTAATTTTTAATAACTAATCGACTGATGAATGAAATGAGCAAAAAACAATTTAAGAATAAAAATTCTTACCAAATCCTGGAGGTGTTTTCCACAGTTGATTTGTTCCTCGTACAAATGGTTGAGACGTTTTTGTAAAGTTTCAACATTTCGTGCATGATATTCACTTTCTTCCAGTTTATTTTCCAATGTTACTCTAAGCTTGGTTATTTCACGTCTAAACATTTCAATTAACCTTTCCCAACCCCCAAAATCTCTTTCGTTTCGATTTGACCAATCAAATGCAGATCTCATTTTCTCGTAAGCAAGTTTGGAATTAATGTATGCATCTGAAGCTGTTATAAAATTTCTTTCTAATTTTATGTACTCACGATGTGCTTTACTAGCATCGTTGTAAATTCTATGAAGATCCTCAGTAAGTTTTTTCTTTGCTTTAATGCTTAATTGAGTTTGTTCAAGAGTTTTGGCAATCTGTGAATAAAATCATCTCAATTTAATTTAGGCATGTATAATAATTTTTTAAGTTAATTGTACTTACTCTGTCAAGCAAGGCTTGTTCTCTTCGGCCGTAACTATCAAATTCTTGTTGAACCATTTCTAAACTTTGTAGTGCTTGTCTATTGTAATGTTGCATTCGACTTTCATCTCTTGCTAAATTATTCAATTCGCTTAATTTTGAATCAATTTTAGATTGATATGATCTCATTGATTCCAAACATTCAAAATACTTTTTATTAACCATTTCAAATCCATCTTGAGCTTGTTCTAATTTAAATGATTCTCGATCAGCTTCTTTTCCTAGATGTGTTGGCTTATTAGACTGTGTTTGAACAGCCATCTAAAGAAATGAATGAAAAATGTAAGTAAAGTGTTCGATTAACAAGATAAATTTATATAAGAAGACTTACTTGTTTTGTCATCACTTCCAAATCTAATTGATCTACTTGCATTCCAATTTCATTCATCTTTTTCTCATCATTGGATATGTCATGTTCCAACTGAAGTATTTCTCGGTGAAGTGTAGAATTTTCCAGGCGAAGATCATTTACAGCTTTACGGAGTTCCTTTAAAATAAATAAGAACTATTAGATCTTATGTTGTTTAATTTAATGAAACTTACTTTCATTTCTCGCTGAATATCTAATGGTTTTGTCATTTTTTGATAATGCATGTCCAAGAGTAACTTTTCAAATTCAAATTGTTTGATTTCCAATATATGTATAATTTTCATATTTTCTTGAATCTCAAGCCTATAGTTTAAGAAGTTTACTTGTCAAAGTTCGTAATTAATTAGCTATTGTAAATTACGATTAAACTTACTTGTTCTTTTGAGACAACAGAGTTTCTCGTACAGCAGAAGCAGACATATCTTCTGTTCTCAAAGTTTCTTGATGTTCATTTGCATGGGATAGTGATCCATCTAAGAAATTATGATCATCAGTTTTGCCACCATCAAGTGCACTTAAAATGCCTCCTGCTCCATCGTCTGCATCCTTATTTCTAGTATCTTCCACTATTAGTTTATAGTAGAAAAAATTAAGTTAAAGTTAAATTATTATTAGTAGAATCATTTTTAAAAACTTTGTTTCGTCTCACAAGGGGTTGTTGATTTGCCAATTTCAAGTTCTGCTTGAGCAAACGTATACAACACATTCAAGATTGATGTCTTCATTCGAAGATTATCTATAAGCTCTACTTCAGCTTCCTGTGAAGATACTAATGCTTGCAACATCAATCCAAACTTGTCAGCTATTAAAGACTTCTGTCGGTCTGTAATTCTTGTTTGTGCAACAGCCCTGTTTAAATTTTAAATGAAATGTACATGCTATCATAACTTTTACTTCCTTCTAGATTATAATTTTAATTACCTATCAAGTATAAACCTATTCATTTCATTTTGCAAATCTTCAATGTCTAAATCAACAGGAGCCATTTCATAGAGCGGTTCTCGTTCTTCTAATGATTCTTCATCTTCCATAAATCCTCGTTCCCCACCGTAAAGTTCCCAATCATCGCTGTGTGCAATTGATTCATTGGAGTCGCTTTCACCTCGACTTCCTCGTCGCTGTACATCCGCTACTCAAATTCAGTGAAATTAGAATTAGTTAACTAAACACTAGTGTAAATTTTTATTCTGGACGAACCTGAGACTTTTCTTCCAGGGATGTTTTCGCCAGAAAGTATCACGCTTGTCCTTTGATTCAATGATTCATCAGATGAATTCACTGACACCACAGAATTTTCCCTACCACTTTGGCTTGCAGTTGCAATGCTTGCTTTTTTTCTCTCTCCGTCAGTACCATGGATAGGTTTGGCAATGGTGCTACTTCGTTTTCTCTGAAGATCTTTCAATTTCTGACTCTGCTTAGTTCCTTTTCCAGCCTTGATTATAGGTGCATATTTAGGAGGTTTTGGTTGTCTTAATCCAGGCTCCTTATTTTTCTTATTAGTTTGGTCACTAATTAAATCAGCTATTGTTTTGTTACTAGCAGTTTCCACAATCATTTTTTCAGGTTCAAGTTTATCGTGGTGGGGATGGAAATGGTGTTGGCGATGATGTGCACTATGATGGTCAGTTTCTAGAAGAAAAATAAGCCCATAAGTAACCAAATAATTAGTCAAGTATACTACAAAAATACTTACTTCCTTGTTTGTCGTCCATTTCTGAAATGAAAACGTTTGAGTTAAGATTGTAGTAATATTATTGCTGTTAATTTACACAGAGAATG
>JAQGCY010000883.1:0-13362 GCA_034700645.1 Xenylla mediterranea | reverse complement strand
AGAACAAGCCTTATAGACATAAAACTCCACAAAAACACCAGTCAACCCACACCGTACATACCGGCAAGTGTAACTAATAACAAAATTGTGTTTCTAAAAAATGGAATGACTAAGCCATAGCCAAAGTCACAACTCCCAATTCTTGTTCTTGGGCGAATCAAATACATATATGATTCCATTACAATACAAAATTATGCAACAAGTTTAGCTTGACAAATAAAATAAATGCTATTTTATGTCTTTAGCCTATTTCCTTACAATTTTAGTACTCAAAAGCCACCCTATTTCAAGAAGTTTTTAATGATTACATTCTTTATTGGTAATTTAATTTTTAACGATTTCTTTCCAAGGACAATTTAACTGGGCGATAGTTCCTACTTGCTTTGCTTTAGGCTTCGGACAATAAAAGGTTAATGAGAATATACTCAAATTAAAATTGTTTGAATATTTAATAGCTAAAATTTTAAAAGTTCTCGATGCATTTAATCACATTTAATCACATTGCTGTGATTATAAGTGAATCGTATTTTAATCCATTTTCATCTCACATGAAATTACCGACATCGTGTTGGAGACTTAAGCTTGTACAGCCAAAAAGGACGCTGCCCAAACTTGATACTAGTGCTCTCTTAAGTGCAAAAGTCGATTCTGAAATTCTATGTAGTTTAGTTTAGGTTATCAGCAACAGAAAGCGGTTGTAGTACTTTATGACGCCAAGACGCCTCTCTCCGCTCCGTCTTCATCTCCAACGACAAAAGTCTTCTAATCTAATCTAATGATCATAAAAGCTAAACAATTGGAAAATGGTCGTATCAATTATACCAATTAAATTCATTAATTTATCAGTACCAACACGCATCTTCGAATTAATTAGTCTAGCGTAAGGTTAAACTACAGAGTTCACACGCTTATATTTCCCGAGTATGTCTACATTATTTGATGATGATGTGATCGACATTCAGAAACAAATTCCCAATGGAATATTGCTCATTTTAAGTAATTTAGCTTAGTTTAACATTATTTTATTATTGAGGTTTGGGAATCCAGGTTTATAACTACAATACTATCACTATACAGTATAGGTATGTTTTTCTTTGTTAGCCCAAGGCTTCCACTTCATTTTCTTTATTGTTAAGAATGAATTATTAAGCATAAGGAGCCCATAATAAGAAGAAGTACCATTTTTATATTTCATCCATCCAGTTCTTGAACCAGGTAAATTGTAAACATAAGAACATGGATGGGAAATCGAAATATAAAAAGAAAAAGAAGAGCCGAAAGGTAAAATAATGAGGAGGCAGGCAGGTAAAAAGATGTTGTTAAAGATTAACTTACAGTTCGTATTCGTTCATATACGTAAATTTCAAATGGTTTGCAATGCAATACATGTTAAAATGCATTTTTTCTTAGGTTGAATGTCTGACTGGTACTGGGGATACTGGCAATATGTTCCTTTTTTTTCATAAGAACAAGAAGAATATTCTTATTTCTTATTATTGTTGTTACCTGAGATCTGAGAACTTCAAGTTTTATTTTATAAGAAGGGGATCCTGTATGTACCATTTGTAGATTTTGTACCAGTACCAGTCTCAATCCCATGTAAAAATTTGTAAAGTAATCCTGACTGATATAATATAATGCTCTTTGGCCACTCTCCATTTACCTTCAAGGTACTTTTTCATCTTCCTTCTTTAAAAGTATTATGACTATGAATTCTTTTTTAACCATTTTCTACGACTACGATACAATTACAAGCAAAATAGAGTCCAGACCAGACCACGTCCACGACCAGTGGAGTGAAGCAGGGACACTAATAAAGAAAATCAAACAAATATATTTACTTTAATAAATCCAATCCATAACCATACTAGTATTACTACTACTGGTTTAAAACAATGCAACAAGTGACTTGAGAATATTCTATTTTAAGAAAAATCTCCAGGGGATCCGTTGACATTTAAGGATTCAATTTTTTGGAACACCTGTCAGGTGAGAAGACGTTTTTTTTTAAAGCTAAACTGTCACTTTTTTAGTGAAAAAAATGGAATTCTATTCTATTGTTATTCATACATTGCAATGCATTGTTGGAAACACAAAATCATCCAACCATTCCATTTAATACTGCATTCTGCTGCATTCCATAGCGTTTTGTTTTTTCAATATTCTTCACGTCCGTAGATTTTCACACGATTTTTGTTGAGTTTGACTTATTTTAGTTTACATGCATAATATAGTTTGTTTAAGCATTAAACGTATTTAAGTGAACGGTGATTATCAGTGTCGATATGGATAAGCATTAAGTGGTTTTAAGAACTGATAATTTGTAATAATTGACAAATTAAGATTGCATTGTAATACTAATATGTCACAAGAAAAACAAGAATCTCCACTCAATAATATGCAGTAAGTTTTCCATTGAAAAATGAAGTGCTACTGATAAAGCAAGAAAGGAAAGAGATAATACAATACTCGGATTCCCATATTTAGATAGATTAACTAATTGACATTTAATAGCTGACAGTAAAGTTGTCCCAGACTTGTTTGACAATTATTGACGAACAGTAGTTGTAATTTTATGTTGCAGATTGTCAGTTCTAAATCTAATATTAAGCGTCTTTATGCATTGTTTGTGGGTGTCCATTTAAGGGAAAGTGTTGAGTTACGTTTACGGAATTATGCAAGTATTTGCTATTACAACTTTATTTTATTTTATTTAACGATTTGTGAGTTTATGACAGTAACTGCAGAATAGCTAGTCTATTAAAGTCTCATTGGAAATTAAAAAGAACCTTGTCTTATTCCACTGGTGCGGAACACTGGGTTTTCTTAGGTCATACTCATTCTGTATCTGTTCTGTACTACCTATTTCAATTAAGAACTCATAGTCATAATTATTATGAATTATTAAGCAGTAAACTAACAATATTTTTACAAAGTGTTGTTTCATTGTTTTAGGGTCTTTTCTTTGCAACTATCAAATATATTTTTTTATTCCACTCCACCCTTTCCCTTCAATTTTCATTTTGCATAGACAAGAAACATTAGTTAATGATTTGTTAGTCTCTTAAGTTAGTTTATTATTTTTCTTTGGCTAAACCAAAACCACAGTTTCGTGATTTCTGTGAAAGTTCATCGTTCATATATTGTCAAATTTTAGCGTTTTTGAGCTTTGATTAATTGTATTGTTTACGAGTTTTCGTAAACAAGGAAGAAATTCTTGTTGGAACCATCACATTTACAAAAACCTTAAAAAAGTTGGAGCCTTGGAAGTTGGAATAAAAAATCTGAAATTATAATAGAAAGTTAATTCCATGAGGCGCTATTAGAAGCAAAGAAATTTAGAAATTATATTATGTACTAGACTCATTAGCACAAGTACATTTACATTAGTCTGAAACATTTTGAAATGTAATTTTTCCAGTTTTTATTGCATTGCATACTTTTTATTATATGATGAACAAAAAGTGTGAACTGTAAAAGACCATACGTTAAATTGAATCTTCAGAGACGTTGTTTTGTTGGAGTGGAATTGTTGTAGGATTTAGATTTTATGGGAATTTGACATTGATGAGCTATATGAAAGTGGTAATTCATGCCCCTTGGGGCAGGAATGCATTCATAAAGATTAATGTGAGTGTGTGTAATTATGAGACGATTAATCCCACAAAAATGATTTTGGTTTTAGTATAGTAATAGTGGCATGGTTCTCAGATTTGGAATTGCATTAACAGTTTATCAACCTTCTTTAATAGTCTGCAATTGCAAGCAATGCATAAACCTTGCTCAGAGTAGAACAACTAGAAAATACATTGTTGTAGTTGCTGGTTAACTTGCATGCATGGACAAGACAATTGGGTATCGCTATAATGCAACACCTTGCCAAATGAATTTGGATTTGTACCAGAATCCAAGATCTGGTTCATAGAAATAATTATTTTTTGATTACATGATTAATTCGCGAATTTTTTTTACCAAGATATAATTTACACAAACGGGATTTACCATTAGTATAGTAAACTTTATAAACAATTACTGTCTTGTCTGTTCTCTTTTACATGATTAGGATAAATTATACTGTAGTGATTCTTTAAAGATCAAGGTTGAATTTTAACCGTATAGCATGTGAAAATTTGTATGATTTAATTTAATTTTTTTTTGGTTATTTGCTTTTCTTTTTAGGAAAAGTAAAACAGAAGCCGTAGAAGGAGAATGGCTTATAATTCTTCCAACTCATCGTCAACTCTAGAAGACTCCTTAACACAAAATTGGCCTTTTTCAGTTCGTTACACTGCATCACCCTACAGGAAATCCAAGTTTCCTGTACAAAACTCAAATTCAATTAGTAGCACAAGTCCTCATCAACTACCTGGAGCACGACTGCTACATCAAACACAAACTACGGGTAGTAATAATAGTAGTAATCCACCAATCTTTGCCATGCATCAGCACCATCACCATCCACACCAGCACCTGCTCCACCAGCACCAGCAAGCCCAAGCTCAAATACATCATCAGGCCCCACACTGGTCTACTAGTCCTCCTGGATTACATTTATCTCTACCCAGTCGTAACGGGAACACTGGAACAAGTAATCCGAACAATGGTCCAAGAATTCCATTCCAACCAACCAATCCTAGTGTTTCAAGTGCATATACGAACGAACAGTTTTTAGAACAAAGAGCTCAACTTCAATATCAAAAGTATTGCTATCTCCGTCAACAGCATCAACAAATCCTTCATCAACATCATCAACAATCACTTCATCATCAAACACAGAACCCTGTACATAATTATTATGGATTACCTGAGCAATCAACTACTCCGTCCAATTCACATTTGAACTATTCGGTAAGTTGATTACAAAACAAATCAAATCATTTCTTCAAATCTTTGGAGAAAAGAAAACAGGTTTATAGAGTGTTCAACTTTTGTTTCTTTCTCTTCCTATTCTAGGTGGACGGTAACTATCTTGATGAAGGATACATCGAAGAGCTTAAGCAATGCCCAGTCAATGGAACACAACATAACTTCCAGAATCCAAAAGACGGTTCAACTTATGATCCATATTCCTATGTGTATGACTCCCAATTGTTAGGACCACAAGAATCTTTGGGAGGAGGAATATTGGAAAAATTGCAACGGGAATGCGAAGTAATGGGAAATTCTCATGGAAAACCACCTTCAGCATCCAGACCTTACTATCAATATCAGCAACATTCCAGCGAAAATGAATATGAAGAAATTCGGGATGTTGCAAGATATATGAGTAACACTAGTGGAAGCGGAAGTGACTCATTTGAAATGCGTCCTAGACCACTTCACTTCAAAAGTTTCTCAAGCACTGATGATATTTTAGCCGAAGTAAGTCATGTCCAGCAAGGGCATAATAGAGTTTTGGACCAATTGAACTTGGAGGTTGAGAATTTACTAATTCGATCATCTACCGAAGTTGAGGAATCTAATCGTAACAATAATGGACCAAATTATGGCAACATTAACAACAATCCGGGTGAATATGTAAACGGAACTGTTAACAATGTCTTAGGACTTCCACTCCCTTCATCTTCGGAGCAGCTTGTGCCGTATCATGCACAAAGTCAAAGCATGGACAGCTGCCTTCATCGATACAATAAGAACATCTGCCCTAAAAATGGAAACACTTCAAATATGATCTCATCATCAAGTTCTTCAGGATTTCTTGTTAGTACAGTAAGAAATGGAAATTTAGGGACTCAAAATAGTAGTTCTATAACAAATATTGGACCACACCATAGTAAAAGTAAAAGTGAAACATGTGGAAGTTTTAACAGTTGTGTAACTGGAGCTGATTCTTCCGGTAGTAATAATATTGGGCCAGGACCAGGATCTGGTTCTGGAATATTAAGTTTTGGTAGGAGAAAGAGATTGGATCGTGCCACTGGACCAGCTTCACAAATTGAGATTACAAGTTTAAAATCTTATATTGATCTTGAGCAAAGTGAAAACTTGGACAAGCTTGGTCCAACCGGTCCAACTTCTATCACTAAAATTCGTCATCATCGGTCCTACTCAATCATACCAAATTGGAAAATTAGAGATCACCTTATGAGGTTACCCTTCCTTAAACACGGTGAGTAAAATAATGTTTCTTTTTCGCATTCGCACTAATAAATTTGCTGAGTCGGTTAGTTTTTGGTTCGGTTAACTATAACTTTCTTCCCAAGCAATAAAATCTTATTTTACGACCAAAAAAAAGATTCGTGAATTCTTTTGTAACAATATCATCACAAACATACATCAACTCAACATCGTTATATCGCATCTTCATTTTTTCTGAATGAGTCGCGTCGGATAGAGCATGGAGATCTCCCCTTCGTCTTCGGTTTCTTTGTACAAGAAAGTAATTAAATTTGACTTCCCGATTATTATGGAGTAGAGTAAAGATCTTTTGATTTTTTAGATTTGAAAGATCATCATAAATTCTAGGCATAACCATAAGCATTTGATGCGTGTCAAAAATTTATTTTACTGAATGAAATGAATGCTAAATGGATTTTTTGGGTCCATCCAGCATGGTGTAAGATCACTTCTTAAAAGTGCAGATCCTTTCACTTTCTTCCTGTTGCTGTGTCAGACTATTTAGATCATAAAATTCAGGTAGAAATCTAATAAATAAAGGCATTAAGCTCATATTCTAAGAAACTTGATGAAATGTTCAAATGGAATGGATGGAATCTATGAAGTTGAACATAATTTAAAACAAACCTTCATCTTCAGTATTTCAAGAATGAAAAAACAATATTTATGCGTTTTCTCTAAAAGTACACAAAATGACAACGACAAGGCAAGGTAAACGAAAGCAACAACAGCAAGCAACATGTTAAAATTTTCCTTTTCCGTTAAAATGGTTAACAAGAAACCCCAATTTTTTTTTCATTCAGTTTTTTCAATGTCAAGGTGTACCAACCATGCCACGGAACGCCGTGTAAAGGTACAACCTCACGTTTACGTTATACGATATTTCATCGCCGGTTCGTGAGAACAACAAAGAAACCCTTTTTTCATGGCTTGTACTGTGGGGGAGTTGAGTACTTAAATATGTTGATCAATAAATCTTGCAATTTAAGACAATCCATAATTTCGAATGCGTATCTCCAGTTCACTTGCTGTTGCTCTGTCCTATATATATCCCTATCATGTCATGTAATGTACTTTTTGTTCCATATTAAAATCATTCTCAAAGTCCATAAATAGAAGGAAAATCTTGTATCTAATATTGTTCAATTGTGTCTTTGTGTCGTTGATTAGAGTTATATTTTATGGATGTTTTGATGTCTGTTTGTGGGGGTGGATAAGCGGTGACGAGCACAGCAAAGGGATGATTATATTTACTTCAATCATTCAAATATATGCAGATGTCTAAATGTTTGGATATACCAAAACCAAACCAAAATTTTTATGTGTATTTCTGTGACCAACGAACCGTAGTTATAGATCCATGGATAAATTCCTATTTCATCATTTTTAGAAACCAAACCCTACAAGTCTACATGTACCACCACACAGGCCGTAATTGTTTCATGCATTTACTTGTATGCTCATACATGTGCTTTAGGAAATTTCTTTGTATCCGACGAGCGAAGGATCCAAAGATCCAAAACTTACATAATAATTTACCATAGAGTGCTTCATTGGTGTTCCTATTCAGTTCAGTTCAGGGCTTATACCTTAAACCAAAGTTTGGATAGAATGGAACAATCTATTACTTTTACTATTACATAATTGAAGAGCTTTTTCAGTTTGGAACTTTTGCTTTGAAGAGATAATCTCTTTTTTTTACTATAGCAAAATGTTCCATCATTAGTCGACATAGACATTAGTATTAGACAACTTCTTTTGTTCTCTAGAAAAATAGGATGCATTAAAGCAAGTTTTAGTTTTCATAATATTCGTTCGTGCTATTGCCACTACTATAGACTTTATATTTATGTTTTGGTTGGGACAAATTGATGAGGTTGTAGACTTCTTATAAACTAATACATAAAGTTCAAGTATGCAAATATGCATTTTCTTTCCAGTACAAGTAGTGATTTGTGATCTTCTGCTTTTCTTTACAATGGAAAAGCCTCTTAATCACGTTTTTTGGCAAAGAAGCAAATAATCAACAAGCCTAATAGTTTTCACTGCTAAGCTAAATGCTATGCCCTGTTGAAAGTTAAAGAAAGAAAAGTTCACATACAACATAGAGGAAGTTTAAGTTTAACATTACATTAGTATTAGCAATCGTGTCAGTGTTTTAAGACAAGACTCAAGATAAGAAAATATATGTGTATGAATTATGATTATGATTTCATTTCCTCCTTCCTTCTGCTGCTCCATTCCATGACATTGACTTATGGATTGAATGTGTAAACAAGAATTTTGCATTCTACATTATCTGCAATAACATTAACTATTTACATACTAAATACAAAAGGAAAAATACTATTTTTAAGTTTTTTAACTTGAAAAATAATGCGTAATGAATTACTAAGGCAGATTTAAAACTAAAGACCAAACAGTCAACACTAACACTACGTACGATTACACAGTTACAGTAGTGTAGTGTAGCGTCTAGTGTTTTTGTTTTAAAGAAAAGATAATTAATCTTTTGTTTTTCTTTAAGTTAAGTTGGTTGGTCCCTCATATATGTATGAGATTTGTTTTCCCCAATACCAGTTGCACATTACAAGAATGAATAAGAATAAACTTCCTTAAATACTAACTATGACTATTGTACTGTGTAATATCGTTATTGTTATGGGTGATTGACTTTCTTCAAAAATTCATTCGGAGTTGAAGTTGAGCCATGGGATATGTGTATAAAAATTGATAAATTCCATTGTAATGAGTGTATATGTGGCTGAAGAACCTTCGTAAATCATTTTAACTTACTGTAAGTATTACTAAAAAATATTATTTCGACTTGCATTGCGTGGTCCTGGTATGGTGGTTCTATTCCTATACATTGCATCAATTCAATTTTTGACAATGACAGGCGAATATTATAGTTTTAGTAGTAGTTAGTGATAAGTTTATTCATTTCATTTCATACATTTATTACAGTATATACGTAAATTTTTTAATACTTTACGATGATGCAGAGGGTGTTTGTTGGTTAGATCATCACATAATATCATGGATGGCTTGGATTTGGAGTTAGTTGTTGGAGATCAAAAACTACTTACAAACTTCTTTTATTATATTCTGTTCTATCAGTGCAGTATCAACTCAATTTATTGCATAATATTTTTTCTTCCATAAAATAAAGGCAGATTTGCCTTTACTCACTCAAACTCGAAGTCTTGAAATCTTTCTTAAGATGAACGTAAGATACAGAGGGGGACATATTCTTTTTTGCAGTAATTTCAATTGTAAATCTAAACCCTTCATCACTATTACTATTTTATTTGATTTTTACTTACTAAAAGTAAACTAGGCAGCACATGCATCGCTTGGAAGAATAAACTAAAACTTTTGCTTTTAGATTTAGTTAGATAGAATAGAAAGATTCATCCTTCCTAAGATTACTTGTCACGTAAACGTAATCAGTTAAGATTTTTTTTATATTTCGTCTTACAGTTTACAGCTGCAAACATTAATGCTAAGAAGGGGAAAATAATTTTTCATAGAGTGATAGTTGATATTCGTAATCGTAGTTCTAGTCGTCGAGTTCCATCTTTTTAGTAACTCAACTAAAACTAAACTAGAAGTGTCGTCGAGCAATGAAAGTGAAATTATCCAATTCAATATAATATACTCAAAAAAATCTAAAGTTTATTGATTTCAAAATTACTGCTGTAATAGTTCGACTTGAGTCCAGTTTTCCACGTGCGACTGTGATTTTTTGGGATGGTCGGTAATTTTTATTATGGTTTTAGTTTAGCTTTGTTTGGTTGATAAGATTTCTTAATTCCATTACCATTTCCAAGAATTGTTGTGAAGAAGTGACCGTGAACCTTTTTTAATCTTTAAGAATTTTTGACATTTTGTCGATTTGTCTTAAAAATATTCCTCACGTTTACAAACACGCTCTGTTTTTGGATTTTGGAAGTGCGTGGAATCCTTCATAACTCTTTTCTTGTATGTAAAAAAGACAAATATAAGTAGGTAAATCTATATGTAAATAAATAAATAAATGTTCATCTTTTTCTGATAGCAATTGTCAATACAATACTAGCAGTAGCACTAGTAGCTAAATAATAGAGGATTGTTATAATTAATATCGATATTTGTTTACTAAAACATCATAAATTAAAATGGAATGACACATTCACAGTCACACACATGCCATTAATATAAAATTTACGGTACTCCATTTCTCTCATCCTTTGTTGCATTTCATCGGAATTCGTATTCTATAAGTCTAACTACAAGTGCTAAGTAACTATAGTATATGTTGTCTAATCTAATCACATTTAATTTAGTAACTAACTACTTTTTTGTGTAACGTAATTGTCTTTCTATGTATGTTTTCATTATGTCAGTACTTTCAGTTTAGTTTTAGTATAGCTTTAAATCATACTTCTAATGCCGTGGTTTAATTTTGAGAAGCTTAAATTCCCTTCATTTAACATTATTAGCAGTTTTAGTAAGTGAAATGAAAGTAGTATTTAATGAAATGTAATTTTCATTTAGGCTCTAAATCAGTCTTTCTGGGTAATTACAATTCACAATTAGTTGATCAAGTGTTTCCTGTCTATGGTAGACTCAAAAGAAAAAAAAACAAGACAAAGAGATTTATTTGTTGATTCTTTTTTTTTTGGTGTATCAAAATAGTTGGCACTGGCATTAGTTTTAGTGCAATATTGTGCGTTATCTGGTCTGATCGGAGCTGTTATTATGGCCATGGCTGACGATGACTCATTGTAGATTCCGTAGCATCATAATATACAAATTTAACGATTAACGAAACGAAGCCAAGTTGAAGTAGTTCCAGTACAAAATTCCCATAATCATAAAACAAAAGAAACAGAAAAAATGAAGATTTAGATATATAATTATTTATGTGGTTTAGCGAGTCTGCCAAATCATTTTTAAGCTTAGCATTAGCATCTTACTCGTACATACATTTTAAAAGTTTGATGACTCAATATAATATTGTAAAGTTCGTACTATTTTATTTCTTTCCAGATAAATTGAAGAAGAGTAATATTGGAACAACAAATTCAATTTCCTCTTCCGGTCCAGGATCAGAGGAGGGTGGTTCATTGGACGGTTATTCAACTAATAAAAAGAAAAACAAGAAAGGAACCAAGAAGAATACTTGTAGTGGTCTCATCAATAGCAATAATAGCAATAGTAATAACAAGAAGAACCCTCTCCATGGAATTGGTGGTTGTGATGATGAACTAAGAATTATTAATTTTAATAATCTCACAACTACAACAATGGCAGCTTCTGTTAAAGCCCGGTCTTCCTCAATGGATGAGCTAAGAACAGGTGCGTGAGGAATCGTAATGTATTTACGACAAGTGAACTTTAGAATCTTTCTTTGTTTCCTTCCATACTTGGAGATTCTTATCTGCACATTAAAATTGCATTGAAATGAAGTTCTAAATTTGCAAATGCAAAATGCCTTTAAGCTATAAAACGTTTCAATTGTATTTAATTTTTTTTTGCATTTTGCAATAGGTCCAGATGAGCATTGGTATTCTGCAGATTCGGATACAGAGCCCGACTCCTTGACACCACTCCCAAAGTCCAAACAAGATGAATTCCCTGAAGGAAATGGAAACCTTCATAACCATAACCATCAATCAACAATTAGCTCAGCAAATAGTTTTATGTCATTAGGAATCAGTACAACAACTAATGGGAATGGTGGTTTAAATGGATCCAATAGACTGGAACACAGGTATGTGTATTTTGTATACAAAGATTTGGTTACATAAGGGACTTCAAGGATCCCCTGATGTTTGAGTCTGGAGAAATTTTATTTTGTGAATGAATGGAGTGTAGTGAATGTAACAAAGACAGGACAAACATTTACCAACTTTTAGTGAGGAGAAGACAGACATAGTCCAAGACCAAATATAAATTAGAATTAGGGTTAGATTCATTTGATCTTCAATAAGATTCTATACATTTTGTTTAGCTTTTTTAGCTCTTCATCTGCCTCTTGAAACAGCAGTAGACCAGATGAAAAGATGATGTCCTTGGATTTTTAAAGAAAGAATAAGAAATGTATAAGAAATGAATATATATTTTGTATTTATGTACTCAGCGAGGAGATCTCTTGAAGAATTGAATTGAAGAAGTTTATGAAAGAAAAAGACTAGCAAAGTGTTGTGTGACTTCGACTTGACTTGAGAGTTAATAGTCTGGGCGTAAATTATAGGATCTCTCAAGATTTTTGTATGAAAAACGAATATGAAGCCGTGATGATTCATTACTTTTCTTTTACTTCAGGCCGTAAACCGTCAAGTTTTTCTTAAACGTAGATATCTCCTGGAAAGTTCCTTTTTTTTGCCCTTATGTAAACGTGTTGAAGATGATTGGAAAAACTCATGACTTTTAACCTTCTGGGGTGCTGGAAAAGGAAATAGAATTAATAGCAGTACATTAAAATTATAAAAATCAGTTCCTCTAATTCCGTTCAAGGGTCTTCGTCTGGTCTGGTTTTCTTTTATAAGTTTTAATTTATTTAAGGCATAGGCAGGCATGGTGGTGGTCTTATCACAGCATGAGACTCAAACTGTGCTCCTTAATTCGTTAATCTTCAATGACATTTTTGGTTTGGTCTATAATGATATACGAGTATCTCTTTAATCCTTATCGTTTTAATGCACTGTTGTAATAATCTTGGTTATCTCATTTTGAAATGATTTGATATACTTTTAACACTTGGGTGTTTTTTTTTGGTTGTTCTTGTTATTTTGACCTGGAGGCTAGGATTGGTTATAGAATGTCGGACGGACAACATAATATTGCATATAACTGTTTGATAAATTGATATAATTTTTCTTATTATGGTGACATTGACATCTATCTCTATGTAATCGTGTAGTAGTGAGAAATACGACTAAAAATAAGAAGCCAAGCTGGCTAGAACCAAACTTTTCTAAATGAGGATGGGCATGGATTGATGGATTTAAGTATACGATTAACGAATTATAATATGTATTGTAAATGAGGATGAGAATAATTTAGATACTATAATTGCAATAAATCAGGCACTATTCATATTTTTGAGGGATGAATTGATAATGCACTAGTTTTACATTAATTCAGGTCACGTTGTTTTAAAAAAGAATATTACGCTATGTATTCTCGGAATAAACCAAAGCTGCGGATGATGTCGTCACACAAAAAAAGAAAAACTCGTAAATAGGGACTGTTCGT
>JAQGCY010000882.1:0-13373 GCA_034700645.1 Xenylla mediterranea | reverse complement strand
GTATGTGTTTGATTGAAAATATTTCGTTACAACAATAAACACGGAAGGAATTTTTGCTTCTGGTTCTGACTACTGCCCCAACGAATGTACAATTCTTTAGAACATTTAGCCACGGTGTTATTGGACTGGACGTAAACTGAACACTGTGTCCCTTGAAGAATGGAAACAAGGCTTTATAAAAGAAATTTCAGAATAGTGATGAGCTGTAAACCATTAGAAATTTAGATTTTCAAATGAACGTCTTCATCTGCAAGTCTTATCACATCTAATTATTCAGTGATGGATACACTAGACTCACTAGGATAAAAATCCATATAATAGAATTTCAGATATTCTCTATAATTATACAGCAGACAAGGTTTTAGTTACTTGACTTGCACTGGATTGGATAAATATCGGGTGTCTACTTTAAAACAGTGCAATAGAAAAGGTCCCCCATAAAAAAAAGCAAATTGTTTGCAAACTTTGCACGGTCACTATGGTAGTAGACCAGAAAGCAAATTTCCCAAAAGTTAGCACTAGCCGATGCATGGAGATTTCCCAAAAATTAGCATTAGTCGATGTATGGGGATTGACCAAAAATTAGCATATTGGTCTATGCATGGAAATTGTTTTAAAACGAACCTACCAAAAATAAATATGTTACCCTCATGGCAACTACACTAAGTTTGTTATTTCGCTGGGCTCAATAAGGTGGGTCAATAGAAGGATTTTCCCTAGTAAAATTTGGAACTAGCCAAGGGAAAATTTCACACATAATAACAAAATTGAGTCAAGCGTAAAAATTTGCTGAAAATAATAATTTCAATACAATTTATATTATTTGACATCCCGAATCCAATTTCAAATTGTATTTTTTAACGCTTTTTCATAAAATGCAATGAATTTTTAGCTTCTAATTATTCAAGTAGTCTACGCTGGAGGCTTTTAATTTATATAATCAATCATGATTCCCTTATTTGCTGTAATTAGTTCAAAAAATGCGAGTACAGCAGCAATTTTGCAAGTTATGAGCAAGTACACCATTTTTTCCAGACATGAATGCCACAAAACCAACGTGTAATGCACAGGGGCAAAATTAAGAACATGTATGTGTAGTAATTTCTTTGTTACGATTTAAACGAAGTTAAAACATAGCTTGTATTAGTTCCAAAAGTTTACTAACACGTCATATTTCTGGGTGAAATCTAGTTGTTATTCATGTAAACAAAGGTTTCTATGGATATAATTTTCTCTTGGCTGGTGCCATTTTCCTCTGTGTTAAAATTGTTCTATTGACCCACCTTATTGAGCCCCGGCGAAATAAACAAACTTAGTGTAGTTGCCATGCAACAAACTATATCGACAAAAGTTTGTTAGTCTTGAGGTAGCATAGCAACGCAAATTGTTACTATGGATAATCCTTACGGCATACTCAAATTTTCAGTTGATTGTTAAACTAAATCTCAGTTTTGGAAAAATTCATGTTCAAGCTTTCACATTCATTTACAGGAGTATTCATCATCAAATCATGGCACGAGCTGGAAGCGCTGTTGGGATTATTGACGTTCGAACCGTAGCAATTGCTGAAGATATAAAATTTGCATTGGACCTCAATCTAGCTATCTGTGTGGTAATTTATTCTAATTCTACCTTACCTTCTTGTCCAGTTCAAGTTCATTTTAATGCGTTCATTAACAGGGCAAGAAGTTAAGATATTACAGTTCAGCATTATTTGGGGATCGGAGTCAAAATTCGTATATATCAGTGGATAGCAATTATGATGGGTTTACTGGATGGGTCCAAGCATTTTCGGCAGCTTTGATTTGTGCAGTAGTATTTGGAACCCTCCATTCAGTAGTATTACTCCAACGGTATTTTATGTTGACTCTTGAAATTGGAGAAGTGGAAGTAATCGTTATAGCTAGTGCCAAATATATGATCGTCCTACTGGTAAATGTTTACTATTCGATTCAGCAGATCAATGTGAATGTATATAAAGTATCATTTATTGTCTAAACTTTACAGTTTTCGCCTTGTTCTGGAGCAATCATTAAATGTGTTGGACATCGTTATGCTTGTACAATTGGCCTATTACTTGTTGCAGTTCAATTCTTTATAGATTCAATAATTTCACAAGTAGGGATATTTTATCTAACTCAATTGCTTCTTGGTGGAGTAGGATATTCCTTGGCATTTTGTGCAGCTTCAAGCTGTGTAATGTAAGAACTTAAAAGTTGAATTTCTAAGCATTTATATAAAAACTTTTAATTGTGAATATAGTGATCGATTCAGAAAAGAAACGTTACTTGGACTGCTTCCTGTCATAATAGCATCATCGGTTGGAACAATTTTGCTCCTTGCATTTGTGTACTTCTTAAGACATGGGGTAAGTGGTCCTTAAAGCATTCAATTTTCCATGTAACTATTAATATCAATAAATTTTAATTTTAGTCAAACCTAAATAGTCGGTGGATTCTTGTGGCACTGGGACTTTTGGTTCTGCTAACCATAGCATTGACTAGAAGCTTGCCCCTTAATCCTCATCCACCTAAACATCCAAATCCATTTGCTACCATTTCAAAGTCAGTAAAAATTGGGCAATGTTTAGAATCAAAACAATTAACGGTTCCAAAGGATCCTTGCAAAGGAGATGATCATGAAGATAAAGCTTGTTAGTATACAATGAAATTTGATTCTTCAAAAGTTTACAACATTAATTTTTTTTAAATTTTTTTTATTTTAGTTCTATGCATTTGTGTGACAGATATTGGGATAATTTTTACCTTAGTTTTTATACTATGGTCTTTTATTTCATTTGCCTCAATGCTAACAGTTTATATTCCATATTTATTCTTAATATGGATTGCAATTGATGAGTTCAATGTTAGTCCAGGAGATGCAGTATTTTTACTCATTATTTTTTGCATCGCGTCAATATTGGCAAGAATATTATTTACTATTTTGGATTACACAACTTTTAAGTCTAACCGTATACTTTTCGTGGTAGGATTATTAGGTATGACTTTTGGTTGATTTGATTTCATTAATTTTAAATTCAAGTAACTACAATCATTTTGTATGCATGATTTTAGGAAATGGAATTTTGTACATATTTTTACCTGATGCAAGTACTCATGGTTGGTTAATTGTATGGAGTGTAACTGTTGGTGTTTGTGAAGGAATTCTTGTTGTTACTACTCCACGACTAACGCTCCGTACAGTTCCAAGAGCAAACATAATTTGTGCATGGACAGTTATAGTAATTTCACATGGAATCGCATTATTTACCGGAGCTGTGATCTGGGCAAGTTTCAGGTAAATTACAAATGTGAAACTGTGTGAAAAACGATTTTATGTATATTTTGATTTAATGATTTTCAATTTTAGGAAACTTAGCGGAGGAGATATCATCATCCCATGCTTGATTTTAGGAATTTTCCAAATCGTAGCTGCTGTTTTATGTTTTTTACTTCCGGATGAAGAAGAAGAATTTGCTGAACGAAATGAGGGGAAAGATTTGCAAAATCCACCATTTGCCAGTGGTCCAGCTCCACCAAACTCATTCCCGGCATTCCCAAGCTCTCCATTTCCATTTTCTGGTTCTGGATGTAATGATTGCAGTGAAGGTTATGCATCTCTATATTCAGGAAAGCAAGGCTTTAGTTCTTTTGACCAAACTGGCCAAGAAAGCACCTTCAAGTTTAGCTCAAATTTTGGCGATCACAAAGAACCACCATGTAAGATTTGCGAAGGTATGAAAGGAAATCTTTGTCCCTTACATGACGGGTAAGAAAATTTAAACTTTCTTTTCTTGGGAACTTGAATAATTAGTTGAATTTAACTGTTAAAGATGCAATGTCCAAACGTTAAAAACTGGAGGGGAAGCAACGCAAGATTTTTCAACTTTCAATAAAGATACTCGAAACACCACAACCTTGAAATACGAACACGAATTAGATGCCAGCAAAAGGTTCAAGAATAATGAATACGGCTCGGATTTAATGCCCCAACTTATCAACAAAAACTACTTAGTTCCAGCTATTGTCTCGGATCCAACCTTGAATTCGACAGCAAGAGATCACTATTCTCCTGATGGTCCTAATGAAATTCGTAATAATTTGATACCAAATGTCAGATCTGACCCAACCATTGGTGGTCCACAAGCCACAAAGACAAAATACAATCAATACCAAACATCACACAATACTACTAATAAAAACTACAAATCTGAAGAACAAAAACGCAAGATTTCTAATCAAAATCAATATGAACCTCGTCATTTAAACGAAAATTCGGAATATCTTGATGATAATTCTACTCAACAATTTAATGGAATGACAGAAAACTTTACTCCCAACTTTGCATCCAGTGGTGGGTTTGGCTTTCAGCCTACTAGTACAGGTGCACCAAGAGATAATTTGACAAGAAATCAACGTCCATCAGATAATTACATTCCGAACATCACATCCGGCAGTGAATTTTCTGGTACTACATCGAACAGCTATCGACATCGTCTTAGTAGTCTTACTGAAAGTGACAACACCAACCAAATAAATTCGAATAATATGAAAGGAAGATCTTTTGGATTCCCTTCCAATCCGAAAAAAACAAACAAAATTCCAGAACAAAATAATTTTGTTGATTCGGAAGAAGAAAATGAATCAATTGATTCAACGCAAAATACAAAGTTGCCCGGACAGGTATTAACCAACTCAAGAAATTCGAATAATATGAAAGGAAGATCTTTTGGACCAGCATCCAGTCAGCAAAACATTAATTTCGGTGACGATTCGAGCGATATTGATAATGAAAACCTGGAAAGGCGAAAAATACATACAGTTGTTCATTCTGAGAAGGAAAGAAGGAGCAGTGTCACGGAAGATAAGAAAAAACATGAACTATCCCAAGAACCAGTATTCTACCATCCAAATACTAAATATGCGGATTCTGAAGACGAAAAAGAATCAGCGGATTCCGCTAAAAATACAAGATTGTTTAAATCAAAGAGGAATTTACATATGCCCAGTCCAAGAATCGGATCGGTTAAGCCGACTTCAAGCAAGGATAGAGCAAAAATCTTCTCGGAGCAGAACATGGATTTCGGCAATGAATCGAGCAATATTGATAGTGAAGATTTGGATAGACCAGTCGTTCATTTTCAGAAAGAAAGAAGCATTTTCAAGGAAGAAAAGCATGATGATCCCTACGGATTGCCTACGAATAATACCAAGAATTCAGGTAAACCCAATCCAAGATTAGGACCAGTCCAAAGCAAAGAAAGAGTAGATATTTTCTCCGAGCAAAACATTCATTTCGGCAACGATTCGAACAATACCGATAGTGAAATTTCCGTCCGACCAAAATTACCCCAAGTCGTTAGTTCTGAAAAAGGAACAAGAAGCATTGACATGAAAAATAAGAAACCTGAAGCTTTTTCAATTTTCACCGAGCAAAAAATCAATTTTGTCAATATTTCAAACGATATTGATCGTGAAATTTTGGATAGACTAAAATTAGACAGAAAAAGAAGCATTGACATGGAGGATAAGAAAAAACATGAATTTGCACACGGATCACTTTCCCTGGATTCAATGAATAATCCCAAGTTGTTCGAATCGAACAAAAATTCTGGCATACTCAATCCAACGGTTGGAATTTTCTCAGAGCAAAACATACATTATGGGAATGATTCCAGCGCAAGTGAAAGTGAACGTCTTAATACAAATACAAAAATAAAAGAATTTCGTTCCAATAATGTCGTCGGAAAAACTACTAAGAAAAACCAGGAAAAATTTTCTTATAAAAATACGAATTTCACTGATTCAGATGAAGATAATGGCTTTTTAATTCCTAATAAAATGAAGCCTAAAACTGCTGAAGTTACTTTTCTATCTGAAGATGAAGATGAGAGAAAACCTGCACGAGCAAAACCAAAAGCTGTCTCGTTTTCTACAGAATATTCTAATCATTTGGAGAAGGATGTTTTATATACAAACACATTCTCAACAGTTCAGGAAAACATGGATGAAATAGTTCCAAGTACTCCAATAAATACTGAAAACCGAAATCCAAGATCAAGGAGTAATTCCAAAGACAGACGAAATTATGATGCATTTGGAACATTATTGAACCGAGATGAATTCTGATTTAATTTTTGTATAATATTTCCATATTGTAATTCAAATAGCAATTTGATTATGTATATGTAAATGCAACTCTTGATATTTGTAAAATTGGATTAATGAAATGATATTGATAATGGAGAAAGCTATTTTGAAACTTAAAAAACTTTCACTGTATTTTGTATTCAGCTATGAGATTCGTTTCTTTCTATCTTTTCAATCTGCAATGCAACAACCCTACTAGATGTTATGAAGATTAGGAATGAGAACGCGATAGACCTTAAAAAAATCATCATAAAACTCCACTCCACCTGTACGATTTAACATGAACAGGTAGTACTAATAATTGAAAAGTAAGAAAAAAATGACTAGGTTAAGTACAAATAGATGCCTAAAGCAATTGGAATTGAATGAATAGGGTTGATGTTGATCTTCCTCTTCAGTTCTTCATCCTCTCTCTCTACAGTACCTCTCCTTTTCCCGTATTAACTTAATTCTCGGCACACCTGAAATTATACACTTCTCTCTCTCCAATTCTATTGTATTCTAATTGTAAAAAGTGTAAATGCTTAGCTTACTAACAAATGTATGTATGTTTTGCATTGGATCAAGTTGAACAGGTAGAATTTTTTTTTGGCTTGGCTCACGGCTGAGATTCCATGCTGTTTGATGCTTAAAGTTAAACCAAATCCCAAAACCAAACCTATTGTTGTCCATTTGTTAAGACTACACGAAGCCCAAGAGACCGAAAGAATATAAAAAAAATTGTTCAGTTTATGATAGTTATTTGCCTTTTTTTGTCTGTCAATTCAATTCAATCATTCGTTCGTATTAGTAAAGTGTAAAGTCACAAGTGCTATATACCCAGATTTTTAATTTTGCATTTGGAAGGATTACAATTGCTATTGCTTTTTGCAATTGCAACAGTAACAGTGCATATAAAAAAGAATTCTTCTGTTCTTTTCTTCCAATAAATTTATTAGTTAAATCAACTTATGTATTGTCAGCACGTTTAAACTTTAAAGCTTCATTACTTAAAACCAGATGTATGTAATAAACACAAACTTAATAGTAGTAATAGTAATAGTATTTAACTTATTAAAAAACAAGAATTTTTTTATATTGTTATGATTTGCTAAGTAAGTACAACTTAAAACTTAAAGTAAGTATACAAAGACAGTAAAGTACAGGACATTGGAATTTTCTTACATTTACATTTGTTTTGTCTTTGTGGTCAATTTGGTTAAAAAAGTATCACAAAGTTTGTTGGTTGACATTTTTTTCCTCAAGTCAAGAAACAATTTTTTCTGTTTATTTATTTATGAATTTGATTGTAAATGACACAAATACCAATTATCCAGAATAAGAATTAGAATAAAATGCGATATGACTTCAGCATAAATTTAATTCAAACCAGTGGTAAAAATATATATACTTTATTATAATTTTAGTTATGAGTTTTCATTCAAATGCAAACTAGCGTTTAAATTTAGTTTCAAATTCATTCTAGTAACTACTAGTTTATTGACAAGTCAAGTTTATAATTAGAAAATTTAAAGTTTAAAAATTATACTATGAAAACAATTTTTTCTTTTGTTTTTGCAGGTTCTAAATAAGATGTGCAAACTGAGTATTTGTGCTTATATTCAAAAATGCGTCTGGAAGAAATATCCAGTTACATATATAGATAATGGATGCAAATAAATTTAGAAATAATTCGAGCAAAGTGCTAACCTTCATTTTCGCCAGGGATTACCACCAGCGCAGCGTGAAGTGCAATAAAGTTTTGTGATAATATGGTTTGAATTGTAATGTTAATAGGAAAATAGCATTCGTGATCGACAATCATATACCCAATGAAATTCTATGCTGGAAATACCCTTTATTTTCTCCAGTTTTCATTATGGACCAAAGTGTTATTAATTGTTGGATCTCCTGTTTTAATAAAGTACAATGTCCCAGGGGATTAAGAAGACACCGGAACCGTGTAGCTCCATTAAAAAAAGTTTCAGTAATTGTAACTGGTTCAGAAAATCAAGTTGAAATTAATAGTTGCAATAATACGAATAGCAAAAACGGAAATCATGTAGTCAAACCTACAATAAATGGCGATACAAATTTATATTTTCAAGGAAATCAAGTTACGATTCTTAATTCAGAAAATCCTGAGCCTGTAATTTCAGAAGACATTCCAGATAGTACAAATTCAATTCCACAATTATCTTGCAATGGAAACATTCCAATTAATCATGAAAATGAAAAGCCAGTAGATTTTTTAGACTCCGCTATATATTTACAAATTGGAAAAGATAAAACAATCCGCGTCCTGCATATCAAACCGAAAAATCCTTATAAAGATGATTCAACTCAAGTAGAAGCTATTAATAAAATTTTGTGCAATAGAAGCAATAGTAGTTGTAGTAATAGCGTTTCTTGTAGTAGCGAAGATGAGGAAGAATATTGGTTTACACGCTGGGACCATCAACCAAAACTTAAGAATATATTTACTCCTAAAATAGAAGATTTAGAAAATTTCCAATCATCTCCAGAAGTTGTTGTTGAACTTAATTCACAGTTTAAATATGAAGAAATTGAAAATGCAAATGAGATTCTTGATGAGACTGAAGATAGGTTGAGCCTAAAGAATATTTTTAGAAAAAACTCTTCGGACTCAACAGGAACAGCTACTTCTCATCCTTCAATTCACAATAATAATACGAATACTCAAGGTGGTTCAACTAATGAATCATTTGAAAATGATGGTGATAATGCTTCGTTACATAGCAATCATATCAATTGTCACGCCATAGAAAACTCATCCCCACTTCCTCTATTACTACCCCAAAGTCCAACTGCAAACTCTCCGAAATCATTTACAAACCTTGCATTTGAATATGATGATCATGATGAAGAATCTACTGAAGAGGGTGGAAAAGTTACGAGCTTGAAGACTGATAAACTTGATAATAAATTCAATGTGCCACAATGTTCTGATAATAATCAAAATTCTCCTGTCCTTCTGAGTAACAGTAATACGGACAATATGAATTCAAATCCAAAGAATAAGAATAGGACAGGAAAGGAAAAAGTTGACAATGATAATAATCAGAGTCCACAGAGTGACAGTTCAAATTTAAAACCAATTATATTTCTTATTCATGGGATTTCTGGTAGTTGTGATATATGGAAATCTCAAATTCAATTTTTCCATAAATTAAATTATGAAGTAGTTGTGCCTGAACTATTGGGACATGGACTTAGCTCAACTCCTAATAAGGAAAAATATTATTTATTTGAATCCCTAGTACAAGACTTAGTAATTATATTTGATCATTTTATTAAAGAAGACAGAAAATGCATAATTATTGGACATGGATATGGGTAAGTCAGTTCATGAATCATTTCATGGGAATAAAAAGGAGGAAAGTTCTCATTTCAATGTCTAATTGTTTGTTTGCTTTGTTTGGATTTAATTTAACAGTGCCTGTATTGCAACAGTATTATCCAGAATACGTTTTAAAAGTATAATTCTGTTGATTTCTGTAAGTGGCGGTGGACCAACCCCAATGTTTCCACCAGGATGTTTAGAAAGGCATTTACTACCAAGGAAGCTTAATATATTCCAAAGGTAAATTTCTATGACTTAAAGAAATTAACTTAGTTAAAACTTGAGAAGCTTTTTTGCTAACATAAAGATGATGATGATAATGCAATGCACACATCTATCTAATAAGACTAAGAAAGACTAGCACAACTAGAAGCAGAATTTTAGCGTCACTTTCAATAAGAGTTTTTAAACTCCATTCCAGTATAATCATTGTTTCTCGGCTTAAATGTTGTAAACAGACGCATTTTCTACTAGAGAATCCATCCAATTTCAAACTACAAGCCTTATTTTCCAAAGTACATACGAGAACGAATATTCGGCAACGGCAAGCGTTTTACTGACAAAAAACCTTTATCAATTAACTTTAACAGTAATTGAGTAATTTAATTTATGATTATCCAAATTGAAAGGCGTACATTAATAATCGATGTTACTCTAATGACACTGGCATTTCCAAACATTTAAAGCAATACCTAATAATGAAATTTTGGTTTTGCATAATTAGCATCATTTCATAGTTTTACAGATCAGATAAAATTGCGAATTTGCTAAATACTAATTAACCATTCCATTACATATGTACGAAATAATATACTATTAAATTAAGCCTAAGGTCACGCGATCGATTCACAAAAGAAAATGCAAAAGTCATCTTCACAATTTAACGTTCTAATTCTAAAATCTAGTAACTACCTTTACCCACTGGTATTTATTAGTTATTTATATTACAGATTTGCTATCAGTTTAATTTTAATTATACTTGCAAAGTACTCAATTTACGACGTCACTAATTAGTTTCTAAGCTTTTGTTTAGATAAATGGTTAGAATTAGCATTTTTATTTAAATTTTTACTAGAACTCTTCACACGACGGAAGCTTTTGTTTTATTCTATCTAAAATATGCATTGAAAGTAACTCCTGTATATTTAATTATTTTTAACAGACGGAAAAAATGCATTGGTAAGTATAATAATCCAGACTTGGCTCATGTTCTGCCTTCTAAAATCCTCCAGTATCTTCTGGAAGGACAATTATGGATTGATGGGGATGCTGGATTTTATCGTCGTGTCACAGTACCTACACTTTTGATTTATGGGATGAGAGATCGAGTTGTTAGCTTAATTGAAGAATGTGAAATGGAACGTACGATTCCCCGAGCTTTCCTTGAGCTCATTCCAACGGCTGGACATATGGTCATGTGGGATGAACCCAAAAAATTTAATAAAATGTTATTACGATTCATCAAATCCTGGTCATAACATATTATACATTTATCCTTGATTAGTTAATTCTAGAATATCATATTTTTGTATCCAATCTTAATATAAAAAAGTGAAAACTGCCGATTAGCAACCTCAAAACCTCAGCATTTACAATATTATTCATTCCCAGAAGCTTTCCAATTGAAAAAAAATTGGAGTTAAATTGTCAACCAAAGAAAATTGTATTTTTCTATCGACTCCAGTCCACAGTTCAAGTCCCCCTTTCGAACTTAGAATTAATAAAATTCAACGTTAATGCCAAGTCAGGTCTTTACTTTAATATAATATAATTTATTTTTAGTATTTTGTAACGCCGCTGCAGTCTACTTATTTATAAATGAACAATGAATCAAATAGTAACAAATATTTATGTGTTGTTGAACTGTTGAAAATTTTATATCAAGAATAAAATACTTATATTTGAAAAGTCTGAAAGAAGAAAAGCATGTACTTATCTCCTATAACGATATCTCTTGAAATGAAACCATAGTTGAAAAATATTATTATGAAACTGACAACGGAATCCACGTTTGTAAGAATATTCCCATTCTCGATTAACTATTTTAAAAGCAATGTCTTCATATGGAGGTCCAGCATGGAATCGGAGGATTGCAAAATCTGGATTATCTGCACAAGCCGTCTGGAAAGTTAAAAAAGTAACATAAATAAACATAAGCTCAGAATAAAACGTTTTCGTGAACTGAAAATGAAGTTTTAAACTTACCAAGAAGTACTGTGGAGTTGAATTTTTATCAATAAGATCTGGATAAAAAATATTGAACTTATAACCTTGTACAATTTTTGGTGGTGGATTATCCATATCATAATGCGTTTGATTATATTTGTTCCATTCGAACCCGGTATGAACTCTGTAAAAATCCGAAATAACAAGTTAAGCAAATTTGAAGTAAAATACAAATCATAATTCATAATTTGATTGTATATAAAAGTGTGTACCTGTTAAAGTAACGTGGTTTCCTAGGCCTATATTTATCAGACCAAAGATAAATTTGGTCTAATGGGGTTTCAACTGAGAATGTAGCTTCATCATTAGACATTCCTTTTTTAGCTTCTTGTTGTAGTGCTTTCTCTTCGGCTGTCCATACATTCTCAACTTTAGTACCTGCATGGAGCACTTGGTTACGTGCAAGGTCAAGTCGTGCATTATCTTCGTCTTCTCCAATTACAAATATTCCTGGCTCTATTTCCTCAGATGTAATTAGTTTTGGACTATAACTTCCTTGGTAATATTTCTGTATGCATTCATCAATCTCATTTTTAGTGTCGTCGTCCCCACCTTCGTAGTCTTCTTCTTCTTCAGCACTGGAATGGGGTGCAGAAGGTTTGGAATCTTCATCCAATGTTGTTTGTGGATTTGCAATGCCGGAAGCTGAAGTTGAAGGACCAGGTCTCGGACTTTGATTCTGCTCGCCCTCCGAATCAACGCCTAAAATAATATAACGAGCTGTTAAAATTTCTGGAGACAACTCAAAATAAGCTCGCTTTGCTGGAAAATATTGTCATTTTGGACTATCAAAATATTGGGACGGTGTAATTTTTAGAAAATAATAAAATGTAAGTTTCAAACCAAACTCACCCTGTTGTGCTTTAAGTACTTCCAATTTCCTCTTCAAATTATCTTGATGTCTATCCCTCAGTTGAGCTCGGGCAATATGTGCCTTTAGCTGACTCAGAAGTGATTCCCAATATGAAATATCTACACCTGAAGTCGAACCATCCAATTTAGACTGTATTTGTTGTTTGAGAGCCTGTAATTGTTCTGCAGTTTTTCCTTTGAATACAGATGCAACATCAGAAGCAACACTTGGATTAATCCCTTCTCTTCTCTCTAATGCAACACGATAATCATCATCTTGTTCTAATTTCCGCAATTTTCTTAGCTCATCCTCAACGATGACTGTAATATCAGTCCAATAGCTTAGATTTTTTCCTTTTTCTAACTGCTCATAAACTTTTATATCTTCAATTAAATCTTCGAGGTCCGTAATTGTTAATCCATTGAGGTACGTGTAAGGTTCGTGCATTTCAATTGCATCAACTTCATCTTCAGCACTAATGTACTGTGCTAACAAATCAATTGGTTTAGCTCGCCCGTCTTTGATTCGAATCTTAGAACGTAGGGTTGCCTGTTCTAAGTGAAAAATATCTTCATTATTTCCCCATTCTTGGAATTGATCTGCTTCTTTCTGGCGTTGAATTAAAGCTTCTTCTTCTTCCCTTTGCTGGCGGAGGTGTTCACGTTCTAATCGAGCTTTTTTGACCTGGAAAATCATAGTCGAAATTGCGATTAAATACAAAGTTCGGAACATCGGAAGAATAGCGGCACGCCAGCTTTTGACCTAATTCCTTTTCTAATCGAATCCTTATTATGTAGTAAGT
>JAQGCY010000881.1:0-13380 GCA_034700645.1 Xenylla mediterranea | reverse complement strand
AAACCCAAAAGGAGCAAAACAAAACTTGAACATTCGATTAGCAAAACAGTTACAGCAACTACAAGTTCTGCTGATATGAAAAAATCCAAAAGAAAGCAAAGTGAAAGGAAACCAAGTCGTCAAGATATAATGGGGAGCATGAGTAAACCTGGATCACGTTCGGTATCTAAAACTAAACTTCTTCATCGGTCTGGCTCAACTACTCGGCTTCGTGCTGGAACTGTAACTGCTGCCAAGAAAAAATCTTCCCACAAGCTCGGAACATCGACTTCTATTACAAATACTATTTTTTCAAATAACCAAAAAACTAAAGCCCCAAAATCTAAATCAAAAGAATTGATTTGCATTGGAAAATCCACTTCTCGTATCATTAATAAGAAAAATTCGTCAATGGTTCTTAATAACAATGATTCAAAAGCTGGAAAAAAGAAATTGAGTAAGAAAAGTCATGCTAAGCACAATAAGCTTAAGAAAACAAAATCAAACGCTGGTATTATTTATGATGATGCAATTGATTCTAAAACCTCCGAGGCTGAAATTCCCAAAACTCATCATATTGATCCATTAGAACTACTGTATAGTATTCATGTTTACAATAACAAAGAAGAACCTGTGATTAATGAAAATGAAGGAAACCAATTCAAAGCCACACTTCCTGTGATTCTGGAAAATGTAAGTTTAAAGTTTTATTTCTGCAATTGATTTAACACTAATGCTCCAAGTTAAGAGTGTACGAAGCGAATATGCAAAAACTTCTTTCCAATTCAGGACATTATCACATTAATGTCTATTAAACAAATTTCAATTTCGAAAAGGTAAAAAGACAATGATCCTCATGAATGATTTGTTATCTTGATTTTTGTAGCTAGCCCATTATCCTTTAAAAGTTATGATACAAAAGAATTACAAGCAACAGCAAGTATTCATTTCGTCCAACTGTATTACCATATAAAGTAATCTTATATTTGCTCATTAGATGCTAATCTGTCTTTAAAAAGGAAAGAGAACAACTTTATTGACTCATCCATAATGATAATAATATAAGTCACACACAATCAGAATAAGAAGAATTAATTTATAAACTATGGCTTATGTTGTTGAAAAGATGTTTTTGCAATAGTTTCACTTTTACACTATCAGCAATCTTGTGATACACATAAGTACATAATACTGAACATTTTATGCTTACATTTACATAATATAATTGATTTTTATAGGAAGAACCGTTAACAAAACCAGATTCATTGCCATTGTCAACTAGTAAGAACAACTTGAAATTGACAAATTCTTCCACGAAAACTAGTGAAACTAAGATCACTTCTAAAACTAGCAAGAAAGAACGGACACACTCAGCAGGAAAACCAGAACCACCACCGGCTTTACCACGTACCCCAAATATGCTAGATGTGAATTTGTACATTAAACGAATTAACGATTATATTCAAAAACTCGGGTAAAACTCTGAATATGAATACTCTATCAATACTAAGTTCAATTAACTTTGTTTCGGTTAATTTCTCTCTAGATATCATCACAATGGAGAACCAGCAATTCGAATTAACACTCAACTCTCTTTTCGACATCAACTTCAAACCGCAAGGCAGTTAATCAAAGCGGGTGAAAACATTAAGTGTTTACATGCACTTATACTAGGAATTTATTTCACAAATTCCACACTTATGATTGAGCGTTTTCCTATTAATTTCAAGTAAGTCTTAAACTTCTATTTGCTGATTCTAAATTGTTGAGTCGTTTTATACATTGTGAAAATATATGTAGATCAAGTTTTAATGGTCGAGAATACAAACACGTAGTGCTAGGAATTTATGTCTTTGGAAAATTTGGAGCAATCGGTATTTATTTTTAATCATTGTAGCGAAATTCTTAAGTAAAATACGAATTCTCAATTTTAGGAATTAGCCGAGATCCAGGCTTAGAGGATAAGCCATGTTCGTTTGCTCGTCTCGTTGATCTTCTTACAAATTACTGGGATTGTTATATAGAAAGTAAGGTTGCACGTCAAATCTATTTGTAATGAAAGATGTTTAACAATTTCCTGGTATTAGGTGGACATATTTTACTTGAAATTAAGGTCGGTGGTATTGTTCAACGTGACCCTCATTCCTTAGCTACAATTCCGTGGAAAATTGGTCAAGTTCTTCACTTGTCAAAAATAACATCTCCTCGTAAGTAAATTTTTTTAGTGTGAAGTATTATGTTGGTATATGTGTGAACAATTTATATTTATTAGCACAATGGCATACTGAAGTGGAGCGAATTGGCAAATTATTACGGGTGCAAATGGGACCAGCTTGCATTCGGCAAATCCGACCACCAGAAATTGTTATGCCCAAGAGTGTTTTAAAAGACAAGGAAGCCATTATGTCAGTCCGTGGGACTACAGCAGATCTAATTGCAGAACGGACAAAAATGTTACAACAATTAAAGGCTGAAGCTTTAGCCAAATCCCTTAAGAAAACAAGCAAATTAGCAATCATGAAAGCATCGCTCAAAACAGTACCGTTAACTGCGAAGTCATCCAAGAAAAAATTAATTAAAAAGTAATTTCTATTTCACTCTACAAACATTTGCCCAAATTCCAAAATTTAAGAGCTAATATTATTATATTTAATTGACTTGGAAGAATATTGTTAAGTCAAACTGATCGAATGTGTTCATTTTGGGGACAATACTTGTAAGACATAAATGTATATAAGAATTATTAATCCTCTTTAATACCCATGAAAATATTTATACACAAAAATGTAGACGACAATAGTGAAATAAAAACCTAATTTAAACCAATCTTTAAGTTTACTTAATTTGACAACTTCTCAAACCAACAATTTTATTTTTTTTACTTTGAGAAAATTCGTTAAAGATTAGAGCATGCAAAGAAGAAAATGTATAAACTTTACTTTTGTACTTTATGAGTTATAGCTTTACTTTGGCAATAATAACATACTCTTAGTTCGATCTAACTCGGAAAAGCCAAAAAAAATTTGCTGGATTTCCGTTTATGCTAAAAAAAATGAGAGAATTACTGGTAAAGAATTAAAAAATAGCATGTTTACGAGTAAAAAAAAATACTTCGAAACTTTCGATGATGATCAATAGACCTGAAATTGTACCTAGAGAAAGTTGCCACACGCTATTTAACACCAGGAAGAAATTCGTTTATTTGTGTAATCAAGATATCATACATTTTTGAGCTAAATTGGGTGAAAGATTTGATTACACAACCATTAATTACAAGGAACAATTTTTCTGTTTTCACTGCCTTACCATTACATGTTACATTAGTTTCATCGGAATGAGTCGAAAATATACTTTTGATAATTGAGTAACAGAATTTATATTGTGCATATAATTTTATGCATGTGACCTTTTGTTTTGATACATGTTTGTTTGGAAAATAAATAAGCCAATATTATTTTTATATTTAGACAAAAGAGTCAATAGTTATATAATACAGAGGAGGCTTTTGGTTTCTAGATTTAGATTTCGCATGAGGAAAACCATTAAACTTGGAATTGTGGAATAAAGGAAGTTATTGTCTACAACTGGCTGTATTAGAATTTAGAAGTATTAGAAGCCAATGCGCATAGAGGACTTCTTCCCCAGTTTTATCACTGAAGTACTTTATTGATTTTTATTTCCTATCTATTTACATTACATAAGTTAAATTGAAGCAGCTTGTGAACATGAATTCTAAAACCCAAGAAAAAATTCTTCTAGACAGGGAGGATCAACAAAGTTTAGTCATGTTCAGTAAAGTTTTGTATCAAGTAATTAAATGCAGGATAGGGTTAACCCCAAGCCCAACTAAAGAATATACGTTTATGACAAATTCTTGAAACATTTTTATAGAATAAATGGAAATTTCCCATAAATCAATATCAATAAAAATTTTGTTCCACTCAAAGTAGAATTTTCAACTAGTCAATAAACACAAATATGAAAAATTGATCTCAAAACTGAGTTTAAATTTATTTTGTCATTTACACAAGACTAATTTTACTGGTTACTTACTGTTACTGCCATATAATAATAATACGTACGGGTGAGAAAGTATTTCGACGTGCTGGAATACCATGAGAGCATTAGTGAAAGTCAGTATAAGTGGAGAAAGTAAAATGCACAATTTATTAAGTTCCAGCTAAGGCATGCTTAGTATTCCATTTGTTCTGATGATGACGTAAGTTCTTTACTTTAGTTGTGAATTTCAATAATCAAGAAACCCATTTATTCATAGTGCTTCAAATTCAAATAATCGAGAAGCAAAATCAAGCGATACTGGTGATAAAATGACAGTGACTTATACAGATATGGATGCAGCAATTGGTGCTGATCGTCCTGTGGAAACAGCGACAATTGCATCAATTAGTAGTTCTCGAGGAGATCAGCAAACTCCCAACCATATTGTATATAGGAAAATGGAAAAAATTATAGAAACTATGCAAGATGAATCTAATGGTGTTCCAGTAAGAACTGTGAAAAGTTTTCTAACAAAAATACCTTCAGTATTTACAGGTATGCGTGGTTCTGTTACTTACAACAATAACACTATTCTAATATGGACTTTAATTATGGCTTATGCAGGTGCTGATCTCATTTGCTGGATACAAAGAAATCTAGACGTCGAAGACCAAAGTATTGGTAATTTATTTATACGCATTCAGAACTATTGATTGAATCTATTTTTTTCTCTTTTTCCAAAAGATGAAGCTTTGCATGTGGCACACTTATTATCAGCTCATGGCTATATTTTTCCAATTGAGGATCATGTTTTAACAGTAAAAAATGATTCCACATTTTATAGATTCCAGGTAAAGTATAAAGTATCATTAAAATATATAAAACGCATTGAACGTTTAATGATCGCCATGATCTTTTCATTATGCTAGACACCATATTTTTGGCCCTCAAATTATTGGGATCCGGAAAACTCAGATTATGGTATTATACATACATACGTTAAACAACATGTGCTAAACATGTTTAAATCAATTCTGTCATTTGCAGCCGTTTACCTGTGCAAAAGAACTATGCAAAATAAGACTAGATTAGAATTATCCGACTATGAAGCTGAGAACTTGGCAAGATTGCAAAAGATGTTTTCAAGAAAATGGGAGTTTATTTTTATGCAAGTAAGTATATCATATAATCCACTTTCCCTTCAAACTAAAAACTATTTATCCGAGTTGATAGGATTAGATTGTGTACATTTGGAGAAATCTATTTTAAATTATTATGTTTTCCGGATGTTTCCTTTAGGCAGAAGCTCAAAGCAAAGTTGACAAAAAACGAGATAAAGTTGAAAGAAAAGTATTAGATAGCCAAGAAAGAGCATTTTGGGATGTACACCGGCCTTCGGTACTTCAAATTATAAACACATGAAATTTCGTTCTTGGCATTGTTTATCATAATCATTTGCAATTTTTATAGCCTGGATGCGTAAATACAACTGAAATGGATATTAAAAAAGTATGCAAAATGAATCGTCCAAGGCATGGAGCTGATAATAACAGAAAAACAACTCCAATTCCTAAAGTTGAGCCCGTATTGACCCCTGCAGATCTTCAAAAGCAAATAAAAGCACTTAAGCACAAATTAGATAGACATTCCATCAATATTTCCAAAGTAGCGGAACTGTAAGTTCTAAATGCAATTGGCATGTTGAAGAAGAATAATGCTAAACAAATGTACAATTTTAGGCACATTACTTACTATGAAATGTATTGCGAATATGATGCTTTCATTATATCACCGGAACCTTCAAATCCATGGCTCTCTGACAGCAGTGATTATTGGGAATCTGATAAAATTGCGTAAGGAAACTCGATATTTCATTGTTTGTTCAATCCTAATTTATGATTTGTAGCAAGGACATTCCTGCACGGAGAGTGAGAAGATGGGCATTTTCTGTAGAGGAATTGTTAAAAGATCCAGTAGGAAGGGATCATTTTTCAAAGTTTCTGGAAAAGGAATTCTCAGCAGAAAACTTAAGGTTCCTATTAAGTTCACTAAACATTTTTGAAGTTAATGCATAAGTTTGAATAAGCTATGATTTTGTCCAGGTTTTGGGAAGCAGTACAGGAACTTAAAAGACTGCAATCAAGTGAAGTGCCAAAACGAGCACAAGAAATATGGGCTGAATTCTTAGCTCCCGATGCAACATCTTTAGTTAACGTTGATTCACATTCCTATGAACAAACTCGTAAGAATATTCAAGAAGGCAGTCCGGATCGATGGAGTTTTGATACAGCATTGGTAAGTGAAAGGTTGTCTAAAATCTGTCAAAATGTCCAAAATAAAATTGAACGGTTTTTCAGGCCCATGTCTATCATTTAATGAAGAGTGATAGTTACTCGAGATATATCCGGTCAGATATGTATAAAGACTTTTTGAACGGAGCAAAAAAGAAGGTGCTATTCCTTTCACTTCCAGCAAAATTTAGAAAACAATAATAAATCCAAAAATTGGAAACTTTAAAAGTCTCCGATAGAACGAGATTGAACTGTGTTCTAGCTTTGCGCTTACTTATGCCTGTTCATTATCATAAGAATTCCAATACAATTAATTCAGCACAATGGACGTTGAACTCAAGATATCTTCCTATGTAGCCCTATTTAAATTCTAAAAAAAATCCTAAGCGTCTAGTAAAACAGTACAGTAACCCATCAAAACATTTGAAAATTTTGTGATCAGTACAATATGGAGTTTTGTACGAGTAATTTTTGTGTGTTTCCTTGAATCCACCAACAAAACACAGAGGAAGTGTTCATTTGCTTTTTGATTTTTGTGACCCGTGTCATTTGAAACGTTTTATATTATATTATATGGAATTAGTGTTATCGTGCTATTGTGCAGTGTGTCTGAGTTAAAAATGCTAATGCAATTGGTTTATTAAGTAAATGCCGCATAGCTCAAATCAATATTTTATTTTCTTAATTCCTTGTTTTAGACCTCGGTCAAGGGTATCCGGTCCATCGTTTCTTTTACAGGAGCAAAAAAGGACAGCGATTGAAAAACATTCCTTAAAACATAAAATACTCCACCTACTCCTACACACACCGACACCACCACCATACCATCACACACAAAACAAACCGAGAAATCTAACTCAGAACAAACTATTCTAAATTCTATACCTTCTATTGCTTCTTTAACCCAAATCACACAAAATTATGTTATACAATTTACTCATATGAGAGTTTTGATTCTGATTCGTAGAGATTCCAATAACGTTTCAAAAAAAAAATAACAATAATTTGCCAAATTAAAGGTTTAGTAATTCTTATTAGTTTTTTTCAGATTTCAACGGGTCAAATAAATTTTACTTTTAACTTAATAAACGTAACTTCCAACAATGATATTATAGTAAAGGTTAATTGTATTTGAGTGGCTTAGGTTTTAAAATAATAATGCGCTACTAGGAAATTTATCAAAGTTATATTTCTGACTTAACAATAAAAAGAATTATACAAAAGATAGACTCCATTAAATATTCATTTATCAAAATATACTCATACATGAAATCTACAATTTTTAAATTAAATGTCCATAAATAAACGGTGGATGGAATATAGTATGAAGTAGATATAAATAGATGTAACAAATTGTATTTGTAGATTTAATTTTTACCAGAAAATGGGCTCATGGTCATGATGTGTGAAACCGTTCGTTTTAATTTACTCGGAGTTCTCGACATGCTAAAGGCTCTACTGACCTATAATCAAAGGAACCAAACAATAATCTTAGCTTTCTATACTTGGAAGGATAGGATGCGTAAAATAGTATACTGAAATTATATTTAAACTTGCCTTCCTGCCTGTTTTGGTGGCAAGCTTATGAGCCTTTCCAAGGACTGATACATTGCTCATTGATCCATGTTCCGCACTTCCTGGTTCCGCTTTGATCAATTTCATTTCCTGATAATTAAGAAGTATTAAAAACATCAAGAAGTAATTCAGAAAACACTAGTCTCAGGCAACTTACGTAATCTAACCGATCCACAGCATCAGCGGCTAGTTTAGCAAGAAAATGTAAAAATTTATCCTTAGGCCAAGTAGGATCGTCTGGTAGAGTAAATACTAAAGTTTTTTCTTTCATTTCATTTGGAGCTCGAACAGCCAAAGCGAAAGCCGGGGAAGATCTAAGCATAAGATTATATCCATAAAATAAAATATGACAAATCACAGACATACAATAACAACTTACTGCATTTCGATTACTCTGACGATATCTAAATGGTACAAATGTTGAGAATATTTGTAAGGTTTTTGAGCTGTATAGCTATGCTGTAACCCAGAGATCATTGATTTTCTGCTTAAACTAGGACTTCGTAAACTAACTACAGAAGAAGAATTAGCTAATGATAAATGTTTGGTAACGGTTGTACTTCTTCTTTTAGTTATAACAATCGAATCGTTGAAAACGATCATGGTAATAAGATCAATTTTTTGATTTTGCTCCCACATAGATTGTATATTAAATTTGTGGAGAATAAATCTTCCAGCTGAAACAAGTTCCACCTGAATAAAATTTGTTTGTTAAATTCAACAATTTAGCTTGACAGTTTCATGGAAGAGTACAACAGTACAAGTACAAAATAATTTATTTTTACCGGAAACCCGTCTACTTCGTGATAAATGTCAAATATAGCAGTTCTAGCCTCAGTCATCCGTTTCCCCTCATTGATTGCTTTGTTTACACTATTTAAAGCATCACATGCCTTTTGCAACCAAACAGCATCTGGGTTAGGTTCTTTTGTTCGTTTTACTAATGCGGACAATATTAGACCAGTGGATGGAAGACGCTGAACTGGCCGAATCATTAGATCTATCAAAGATTGTTTTCCGCATTCAGGACGTCCTGCGGAAGCAATCCAAAATAAAACCAAGTTAATTATGGATAAAAATAGCTAATCAAAATTAACTTATCTTACCCTGTGCAATTCTTAGAAACGCAAGAAATCGTGGTTTCTGTGTTTCGCATCGAATAATTTCTTCTTTCGAAGTTTCGTAATAATTTATATACGGTTCGTAAACCTTCTTCAGATCCGCTGCCTAAGTTTGCAAAATAGTCAGATATTATTAATTCAAAGAGAAATCGTGCCTGTATAAATACAATAAACCTACATGATCGCAGTACACTTTTCCTATTAACGCATCTTCCGACCAAGAACATCGAAGTTTCATCAAATCCCTGAGAATTCTTCTATGAAGAGCATATATGGGTAGAATTGAACCAAAAATGGTTTTCACTTCTAAAATATCTAATATTCTCCCACCAGCTTGGTCCGGGTTTTCACAGGGCTCTTTGAAATTCTGTAGTTATCGATAAAATTGAATTCATGAGAAAATAACAAATCAAATAATAGCAAAAATTACCTTCACTATATTCATAAGAATTGTCACGTAATTACGTTCAGTTTCAACCAGATGAGCAAACTCAGCTTCTCTCGCCGTCAAAGATTTATAATCAGCATTAGCTAAATAATCATTCACTTGTTTCAGGATTATAGCAAACTCTTGGTCTGTGATTTGGTCAACTGTGTCTATAGATTTCCCACCCAAGTTAATAGACTGATTCCCTACTTCGAGCTCCTCGATTATCTTAGGTGGAAGGTCTGGAAGCAGCAATGAACTTAGTACTTCATTCCTATTGCAAAACATTAAAAGTGAGGAGACCGAAATTATATAAAATTAAATTCAAACAAAATCATAATCACTGCCTAACCTGAGACAGTCTTTTCCTCTTTTTCTCTTTCGCTTGTTCCCCGATCCACTGCCACCATCAACCGTTGTAGTTGAAGTAGGCGTTCCTCCATCAGTGTCACTTAGCGGAAGTGTATAGTTTTGTGGACTAATTATTCCAATTGGTGAACTCATACTTCCATTATGAAAGTCGTCTGATTGCTTGACTTGGCCCACTGAATCACTAGTGGCCAGTAAATACGGCTCCTCAAAAGCACAGTATTCTACTTGTAAAGTTGTCCAAAACCATTCATCCTTCACAACTTTAACTTTCTCTTTTCCAAATATTCGACTGCTTGGTGTTGCTGGAGGTTCTGGTGTCTCATAAACGACCTAATTTTTCAACACAAAGCTTTGCAATTCATCATAATGAACAAAATAATGGATACGATTTAAAGGTGTTATTATAGAATAAAGGAGAATAAGAATTTTTCCACACATTACTCTTTAAACAGTGTTAGTTAATAGAATAAATATATGACACAAAAGACAAATCACAGAAAATCTACCCTAGGTTTGATAAAGTGAGAAATAAAAACAAGTAAATAACGAATTGTAAATTAAAAAATACAAGCAGAAGGATAACTTTGTCAAAATTGACACAAAACATAGAAGTAAATGGTTAATTTAGCAATAGAAGTCATACATACGTCAAGTTCGACCCGGGGTCTTTTCACAGGGGTATGGAAAGTATCCGTGGTCATCTCAGAGGACTGATCCACAGGCACAGGTCTCCGAAAAATGAAATCGTCTTTGGATAAGGTGGGAGTGCTTGGTAGTTTAGCCGTACTAGAGCATTCAGCATGGGGAAGTTTTCTTACCTAAAGAAGTCACACACAAACCCATAATGTTAACTAAAACCAAAACATTCAAATCCCAATAAAACTACACGCAAAACCCAATAAAATAAACACAAATCCCAAAATGTATTGTAAAGTTAGTATTCAAGAAACCCAACCGGAAATTCAGTTAATTAGGAAAGATAGGAAAGAACACAACTCGACATTTGATCCCAGTAAAAACCAAATCAACTCACATATTCATTGTGGGATAGAAATGGAACAAGGACAATTTTTAAATGGGTATATTTAAAAGATAAGATCAGGTTCAACATCAAAGCAAACGCGTGTTTGCAAGTTCGAACTCTTTTTGATTGTGTTCTATCTCAAGTATACTTTTGATAACAAGTAATTTGACTTGACAAACATTTGGAATAGAAGAACTTACAATATGAGTTACAAATGGATTAGAAGCCTCCACAAAAGTTCCTTCCATGTCGTCTAAACATTTAACCATTTTTGATTTCGTATCAGGATCGAATCCTTCTAATGCAACCTGAAGTGAATAAAATGCTTTGCATTTCCACTCCACCTGGATAGATTAGATATAATTGTTTTATACTTTATACATAAGGTAAATCCAGTCTTGTGTTAATTTTTTAAACCCAACTTGGACTTACAAGATTATTTTTCCATTCAAACTGGGAATCTTTTCGTTTTTCCCAAATGAAATCAATCCAACCGACTTTTAATAAAGGAAGTCCAAAAGTACATGCATCCCGATATCTTTCTCCACCTACTCTTTCCACAATTAAGTAATCAACCTTAACTCCCTTTTCCACAAATACCCCACCCAAATATAATAATTTTCTTCTGAGTTCAATCTACAAATAAAATATATTTTGGTTAAGTATGTAAATTGTAAACTATAAACTAAAATCAATCTTCCTTACAACTTTATCTTTGGATCGCATGCCAGTAATACTGAATTTCATTCCTTCCAAAAGGCAGCAGTATAATGGATATGTAGATAGCATTATGGATGAAAAATGTTCTAGGCTTTTGGATCCGTGAACTATGGCTGGAATCCCAAATACTTTTAATTCAGGATTTATATGAGCCTTTTTATGACATAATTCAAAGAAACGACCAGAAAAATCATCAAATATAACAATGGCCTTTTGCGTAAAGTCAAAGGAACTTTGGATAGTGGAGTCACACAATACAGGTTCCAGGCTAAGCTCCTGTTTAAAAAGTATTAAAATTAAAGTAATTCATGAATGACTATTTACACGCATAAATCAACAACTAACAAGTACAATGCTGCATACCTTTAAAGCTATTTGGAGAACAGTATTCTCTAACATATTCTCCCCAACTAAATACACAGTCTTTGAAGGATCCATTCTCGACAATGAATAAAAAGAACGACTATTTAATAATAATAAACGATACTGATACTAAAATCTAATTAACTGAAAAATTCAAATTCCAACCAGGTTAATTGTTAATTGGCATATTTGCTTGGCTATGGCTAGGGATGAAGAGATTCAATTCAGAGTCAAGTCAGGTGTGTGTTTGCTTTGGCACGGTTGTAGAACGTAGAAGAGGTTGAAATTGGGAGTTTAATTGTCAATTGCTTGTTTTTGCCACTAAGAATTAAGAATATAAGAAATAAAAATTGCGAGGGTGTGGTAGGAGGGTAGGACGGACAGATGACAATTAACAAGTTGACGTTGACAGTGAGTGACTGGATGGAATGGACAACTTTAACTTTCACAACCCTAATCTTCAAAATTCTTAATTTTCTTGTGCTTTGTGCTATGTGACCTTTGAACTTCAGTGCTTGGCCTTTAAGTACTCCGGTGTCAATCAAAATCAAAGCCAATGAGACTGAGACTAAACTTTGTTTTATTTACAGTTTTTGACGTTGATTAGCTGGTGCTTTTGGATGACTTCCCTCCAATTTTGAATCCCACTACTTTTCCTCAAAAAAAAAATAATCAAGGGCAACCAGAGATATGAAAGAGTTTGCATAACTACGCTCTACCCTAAAACTTCAAACTTGAATCTCTTCTATAATTCAAGATTTGCTTATTTATTTGTATTGAGGAACTAATGCACCAAAAATGATTGTCATTTGTTAATTGTATTGTATCTAATAAATGATAAGGTAGTTAATGGGGTTTAGTTAGGTACAATTTCTTGGCAATCAAACCAGTAGTAGCGTATACTTTTTCACCCCAAGTATCCTATGTATACTCGCAGTGCTTCAACGAGGTATTAACTATTAAGTCACAATTTTGCTACGATCAATTTATAATAATAACCTAAGAGCCTAACCTACTTATGCAAGTTGCGAATAGACCAAACTACCAAAAGCAGTTCGAATGTACCATATTTTTAGTTCTACTTAGTCATAATGCCTAATCTTTAAAATATCCAGTAGATAAATGATCATTTGTATTCAGAAATAATCAAACAATTCAACTAATTGACTTTAGGATTACTGGAGAAATATCTTGGACCTTAATTGAACTCATCAGTAGTTCTTGTAAGGAAAGTGTAGTACCGTAGCTAGTGCAGATGTACACTGGTTCTCTCACAGCAAAGCTGACAACATTACACGCACAACGCACATACACGCAAAAGCTACGCAACAAACAATAACATACAAAAAGCAAGCCTCGAGTAAAGTAGATAAGAATGGAAATCGATCAGCTGTAACTTTAGACGTCCGTCCGTGTGTTTATTCCTTCATAAAAAAACAGTATTTGTTTTTCATCATCAGCTGGGAAAATTTTAGGGATTATTTGGCCTGTTGTCACTAATAAAATAAA
>JAQGCY010000880.1:0-13386 GCA_034700645.1 Xenylla mediterranea | reverse complement strand
AAGTTGGACCAGTGAACTTTGAATCGGGCGAACACGAAGAAGCCCAAGTTGGACCAGTGAACTTTGAATCGGGCGAAAACGAAGAAGCCCAAGTTGGACCAGGGAACTTTGAATCGGGCGAACACGAAGAATCCCAAGTTGGACCAGTGAACTTTGAATCGGACGAACACGAAGAAGCCCAAGTTGGACCAGTGAACTCGGAATCGGGCGAAAGCGATGAATTTGTAGATCCTGAATCCATATACTTTGAGCTTGACACAATTGATCAGGCAGAACCACCATCCATAATAAGCCAAAATCAAATTCAAACTGACGATGTTCACGATCACGGTGGCAATGCAGGAAGTGCTAATTCTCGCCAAAGCGATGAACTTTCTGATGATGATACCCTTGAATTTCCTCTAAGCCAATGGCCAGTAACTGACTATGTTCACGACAGTAATGAAGGAAATGCCAGTTCTAATGAAGAAGATGAAGAACAAGGACCAATGGACTTAGAATCATGCCAACTCTTTGAATTTTTTGATGCTGTTTGTGATCCTTCTGAACTTGGTTCTATTGAAGAGACACTGCCACCATTCACAAGCCAAAGTGAAACTAACGATGGTGCTGGTTCATCTGAAGAACAACAACAACAACAACGACGAGTAGATTTGGAATTGGGCCGAAGCGATGTAGTTCCTGATGTTGATACCCCTATTGAAATTATTTTAAATGCTGAGCCACCACCTCTAAGCCAATGGACAACTGACGCTGATGATCTTCATGGTCTTGGCAAAAGAAATGACACTTCTTCTGATCAAGTATTTGGATTTGGTTACAATGACATGGAATCAAATGTTCCAAGTACCAGTGGTAAGACTAGATACTGTCGAGCACTCGAAACAGTTTAATTTTGGTTGGTTTATTTATTTTTATTACATTATTTCAGGTGCTGGGAGTGAATCCAGAAAAAGCAGTCGAAAATTACCATGTTACATGCCGATGGAACTGTGCATCGATATCGAAAATGAGGAAGACGAAGGAGATTCTGGCTCTGGGGCAATTAATGATGAGTTCGAGCAAAATTTATTGAATGAGCCTAAACCAGGACCCAGTCGTGATTGTTATATGCATTTGAGTTCTCAATCAAGTGGTAAGATTTCCATTTTCTATAATGGTTTCCCTTTACAAGTATTTTTTCATATCTACACAACATTTTGTATTTGATATTGTTTAAGCAGCTGAAAAAGTGAGGAAGCCAAAATTTCTGATTATTCACGGAAAAGTTCAATCCAAATCTAAAGCACAGGATTCTAAACCCTACAGATGCTCAAATTGTGATAAAATTTTCAATTATAAACGCCACTTGAAACGTCACGCTATACTTCATACAGGAATAAAGCCGTTCAAATGCACGGTTTGTTCCAAAGCCTTTGCTCGGAAGGATGCTGTTATTGCTCATATGAAGATCCATAAGGGAGACAAGGATAAGGCTTCCGGTTCTAATACTTCAAGTGGTATGATTTTCATACAAAATTTTGAATTCGAATTGATATTGTTTATTGTTTCAGCAGATGAAAAAGCTATAGCTAAGAAGCCTCAACGAAAAGCTCGATCCAATTCCAAACCTTGCAAATGTTCATATTGTGACACAAGTTTTACCAATGAGCATTACCTAAAACGTCACTCCAGAGCTCATACAGGGGACCGCCCGTATACCTGCACGGTTTGTTCCAAAACCTTTACTCGGAGTGATACTCTTGCTCAACATATAAAGATCCATGTTGTTGAAAAGCCGTATGAATGTTCAGTATGCCTCAAAAAGTTTCGTTGCAAGCGTTATCTCTCCGACCATATGCAGATCCATGAAACAGAAAATCGCAAGCAGTTCAAATGTACACGGTGTTCATTCGTATTTCAGCACAGATCGAATTTTTACCGTCATTTTTCAAAGAAACATCGTCAAGAGCAAACCCAACCATGTAAATTGATTACTTTGGCTGATTTTGACTCAATCAATTCATTTCTAATTTTGTTTTATAAATTTATTTAATCCTAGCTGAAACAATGCATGAAGAGGAAGAAGAACATGGACAAGATTTGTTGGAAATGGATCAAAGCAATGAAGTTGCTCATTTGATTTTGATTGCTGATTCAACTGAAATTCCTAATACTAATGCAAATATTGCAACACCAAGTCAAATTCAATCTGGCACAGACACTGAGAGTCCACCCGTTGAAATCGTTTCAGATGCTGAAGAAACAATTGAACCTGTTTTCATTAATAATGCAAATATTGCAACATCAAGTCAAATTCCATCTGGCACAGACACTGAGACCCCACAGAATGAAATCGTTTCAAATTCTCAAGCAACAACTGAACTTCTTGATGATGATGTCGATGAAGATTTTGACAATAATAATAGCAATTCATCTGACACAGTAATAGCAAATGAGGAGGAGATTTTACCTGTTGTAATACATACAGAAAATGAATCTGGTTTCCGGTCCGAAGACGAAGAATCAACTGTTTCTACTATCATGACTTCTCTTACTTTAGCTGAAGGTGAGTGAGTGTTTGCTTAGTATTTTTTATTGAATCCAATTGTTATATCTATTTTCAATCAGAATATGGACGCGGTAAAAGTGGTTCCGAGGACGAAGAATCAACCGTTTCTACTGTCATGACTATTACTACTTTGAACAATGGCAAGTGTTTACTGTTTGCTTAAAAATTGCTTAGCAGTCGAGACCAATTTTTATTGAATCCAATTATTATTTCTATTTTCTACTAGAATATGGACGCGGAAAAAGACGTAAACAAAGACCAAACTACAAAGATATGCATATGGGACCTAGTATCGAAAATTCATCTGATGAGTATGAATATAGATCAGAACTCGACGACAGTGACAGCGACCAGTCAAATGGTATTCCAATTCCATGATTTTCGTTCAAAGTTTTCTGTAATTAATAATTATATTCCAACACTTAATTTGATTCTTCTATTTGAACAGCTAGAAAAGTCAAGCGGCCAAAATTTACGATTTCGATTAGTCCTCGAAAAGTTCAATCCAAAAATCTCAAACTGCACTCCTGCTCACATTGTGGTAAATCTTTTACAAAGAATTCTCGTTTACAACGTCATTTGCAGACACACGATGAAGAAAGACGGCTGTTTAAATGCACTGAATGTTCGCAATCTTATGCTCATCATTATGACCTTACTTTACACAAGAAGAAGACTCATACTTTAGAATTGCCGCATCAATGCCCGGAATGCAAGAAAAAATTTGCTACCAAACGCGACCTAAATAAGCATTTGAAGATTCATGTAGAGTCAGAGCCGTTCCTTTGTACTCAATGTGGTTCACTTTTCAAGTACAGCAAAAGTCTACTTCGTCATACTTCTAAAAAGCATCCTGAAAATCAAGAACAACAATAGAAAACCAAAGTCAACCACAATCTCAACAATTATGTCAAAACAAAACAGCAAGCCAGAAATCTTTATTTTAAATTAATTTCTCAGCACGTAAAAATTTACTTGAGTTTTATTATACGGAGCGGAAAATTTCTTTAAAATTGTTATATGTTTAATATCCATGTTTCGATATCTATTAATTTGAATGTTTCGTTCGTTAAATTCATAGCTAAAATTATAAAATTATTATGTGTTAACTTAGCCATAGCAACTATCATTGTTACTATACCAAATATTAAACAAACTTCTAATTTTGCGTTTGGTCGAACAATACCTATAAATAAAGCTACATTTTGAAACTGTTTGTCATTCCTTCGCAAGCTTTCTCACTGAGAACATCTCCGTCCGGAATATTTGGCACGTTCGTCAGTTGTCAGTAACTTAATTTTGATTTTTCGATTGTCATTGTCAATTTTTGGAAATCAACATTACACATCTTGGATATTCTTCTACAATAGAATAGCTCAAGCCGTAATTGGAATTTCTTTGGGCCCATCGCTACTGCTCTGATTCTTCTCCAACATGAAGCGATTATTCTGGATCTTACTTCTCATCACCATTGCCTCAGTGTCAGTCCAGATCTTGGCTGAACAACCTGAAACCTCCAACAACAACAACAATGGCACAGACAAATTTAGTTGGAAACAATTTGCATTAGCATCATTCCACAAGGCTACATCACAAGAAGCCGCTAACAAAACAAGACCACCTCAATGTACCATATATGATCAAGCAATTAGTATTTTCACAAACGAAACAACTGGAACATCAACACGTGAAAAGGAATCTTGGGGTATTACTGTTGGTGGATTAAAAATCAAAGATGACAATCCATGCTTCCTACAACCTCCCGGAGAATATGAATTAGTATTTTCAAAAGATCCACAAACAAGGGGCCAACCCTTACCCCCATTTCAAACTTTACCAGATGCAATATTTCATCCAGGTTGTAATAGTGGAACTTGTGATGTTAGCCAAGGTCAAGGACAACCACGGACTTGTAAACCATGTGGAGCCCTTACCCTAGAAGAAACAGCTAAACCAGGAGCTTGTGCTGAATTTTTGACAACTGATGAGTGTGATGGTGGTGTTGTTTGTGGAGTTCCAGGACTTTTGATTTGGGCAGTTTGTGTAATATTGGCATTTCGGTAAGAGCACTTTTTAAGCGATGATCAAACATTCGAAATACTAAATTTTGACTCTACATCGTTTTAGGCTGCTTTTGGACGCTGAAGAAGACACATACAATTTTTGGAACTCAATTGGCCAAAACTAAACCGATTAATCAAGCCGTGCTCAAGCCATAAGTCCAAACTATGAAAATTAATACTTATGCAGTCCTAGGTATTCTATTCATTTTCAATTTCTAAATCCTAAATCATAATTCTATCAAGAATATTGTATAATATGCCAATATCAACTTTTCGAACTCGAAAATATCGAGTAAATAAATAAATATCAAAATTCTTGAGCACAAAAATCTTTACCACATTGTTTTTTAAGATTTATTTAAGCCATTGCGATCTGCTACGTGTATGCGTAAAATTATGCGAAAATTAAGCAACCGTTTGCACTGCATTATGATTGTTTCGTTTCAAGTTAAACTTTGTATAATAAACTCTCATCAAAATTTCTAAACAGAAACTCAAGCAGGATAATACAACAATGCAAATGAACATTTCAAACAATGCCATAATGCCAGGCGTATTTAAAGTCAATGGTGAAATAAGGCTTTGTGTTCTTAAATTTGGTTCAAGAGATGCTTTGTTATTGTTAAACCAGAAGTTAAATATTCCCGAATGATCAAGGGCTCGAAATGTTTCTTGAATCCAATTCAATCGATCCCAATCCAAAAAATTTAATCTCAGTCTATGTGAGCTTGGAGCATAGGTTTCTTTTCCATAATATAAGTGTTGTTGTTGTTGTTGTTGATGATGATTGCCAGTCAATTTTGCATAGTTAAATGATTCTAATTCTGTGTTATAATCAACGTAAACAGACTTATCACATTTTAACACTTCATTTTCTATTGTTTCCTTAATTGGTATATTAAGAAGCTTGAGAAGCTATTTTACGAAGTCCTTGGATTTTACTGTGTTGTATTCTGAATCTTTCTGAAGAATCAGAATTTGGCTAAACGGTATCAATTTCATGTACGATTGCTTTATTATTTCAAGTGTCTCGGCATCCCAATCATTTCGATTTAAATGCAAAAATTGACGCACAACAGAAGAAGGATACACAAAAATTGTATAATTATTTGAAATAACGTCTGAAAATGTATTAATTCGATTTGTTTCAACTGGTACAGTTAAATCCCGAGTGAGTACACTTTTATATGCATTAGTTAGCGTAAGAGCTGCCAAAATCAAACCTAGTGCAATTGATCCAGTTTTCTTATTTTTGAGAATATCTTTTCCAATGGATTGCTCAAAAACTACTCCAACTAAATCTAAAGAACCATCCTTGACTTTAAGTAGTTTAAATAAAATCCAAGATGTAGCAATTGAACCAAAATAAAATATCCAAACAAGTGGAGCAAATGGATTAAAAAATATTTTTAAATTTTGTATTAATTTGTTCGTAGTTTGAGAACTATGAGAGCAAGTAATAAAATTAAAATATCTCCGGCCAAATTCATAAATAAATAAATTTGAGTTGGCCATTGGGATTTCATCTTCGATTATTCTTATCTTAAAATTATTTTCAGTATTTGCATAACGCTGTACGCAATAAAGCTTATTTGAACTTGCTGTAACTTTTTCGTTGTCCATGATCGATCCATCGCCTTCGGCACTTATGAAATTACTCGAATTTAATTTGCTTGATATAACTTTCAAAATGTTATACGTGAACGAATCCAGCTCGACGTTTTCATTGTATTTCAAAACACTTCCGTTTTCCGATGTGCAAAATTTTGATTCCTTTGGTTTGAAATTGGTGTAAAGTCCAATCATGAAATTCTTACTACAAAATACATTCAATCCAAGGCCATAAATTTTTTGAAGGAATTTGATATCAAGTTTCGACTTCGAGTCAATGCGGAAATTCAATACAAATTCACAGGGTAAGCTCATTGATAAGCTTAAGCGTCTTGTATGGACATTCAACTCATAAATTGGGAATATTATATCTCTTCTTATAAAATTGTCTTTGAAACTTGAAAAATTAAGTTTATACCCATTTGGTCGCTTGTTGTTGTTGTTGTTGTTCACAATTGCAACAATAAAAGTATTCCTTGCATAAGATGCACTAAAATAAGTATTTTGTGCTTTTTTTTCCGGCTGCCGAATATTCTTTCGCTAAGCAATTCATCACCAGTAAAAATCCAACTTGCATGCATTATAATTGCTGCATTAATTTCCATATGTGACTCAATATTTAGAAAATACAAAACGTAACAGTTCTTTCGATAAAGTTTTTTCATATAGTTGAACGTTTTTTGTCTATAAGTATTGAAATAATTTTTTTGAGTTTCACTAGAGTTCAACGGCAATTTCAAGTTTTCTGGAAACTGTGTGTGAATTAATGGAATATTTGTTGGGATTCTAATTTCATTTTCTTTGTGATATTGATCTTTAAAATTGAAAATTTCAAGTAAGCAATTATCGTCAAATTGATTGAATATATTCAATTCATTATCAATCCTAAGTGTGCTCACTAAAGTAAAAGAATTATTTACAAGTAAAACAATTACGAAAAGAAATGCTAGTAAATTGCTTTCCATTTCAATCTCCTTGATGTGACTATAATATTTTTTGTAAGGATCCGAAAATAACCTGAGTCTTGTCCCACTAATCTTCAATTGATTCATTTTCATACTTACATACATTACATTTATATACATCAAATCAAGACCTTGATCCTATTCTGGATCGGGAGTTTATTTACGTACTTTTAATTATAGATATATAGAAACTTATAGTTAAAACTTTTACAAAACATTCTATAATTGTTAGCTACAGATTTGACATTTAAAAGACTTTCTCTTATGCGTGATTATATATAGAGTGTAAAGGCTACGTTTACATTGCTGTTAGGGAAAGTTTTGTTTTTCAATTTAAGGTAAACTCTGAAGTTTTTGTTTTCTCATAACACTACTGATTGAGATTATAGACTACAAATAACATGTATGTGACAAAAGTAAAACAAATAACAAATAGAAGAGTTTTGAATTTTCTTTTCATATGTAATTAGCAAGTATTTATAACTTGTCAAACAAACAAACAAAAAACATACATGCTATTTCCAAGCAGTGGAATTGTAAACAATAAATTTATGATAAGGGTTTTCCTTTGCTAGTTAAAGAAAAAAGATCAGACATTTTGATTAGCAAGTAGCGAATGTTCGACTATGTAAAATGTAATGACAGTTGTTTTGATAATGAATATTTGAAATAATCCACATCCACAAGTAGTATTGTAGTTATAATAGTTGGTGACTCGACTGGTCTATAAAATTTAACAAAAACAAATACAGAATTCAACATTTTTCGAGTATTCTACCCTTAGGTTTTACTTACAAATATGAATACCAAATGATTTTGGTATATGCAAATATTATTTTTATGGCTTAAATTCAACACTTTATCATTGTCCAAATCTTCATCCTGGCATTATGCTTAGTATTTTCGATATTTTGAATGTTTTCAAGTCAAAATATTAAATTGAAAATGCAAGCTAGGTATAATACAAACAAATATTTAAATATTAATTGTGAATTCTTCTAGAAAACTAAAAAAAAACAAAAATACTCTACATATCTATTTTTCTCACTACATTTTCTGCATGTTACACGTCCATAATATTATGAACAGACAATAGTAAACAGTCTTAAATCAACAATCTACATAAATCGACTGAAAGCAGAAATCTCTTGACAGCAAATTAAACAAAATGATTTCTTACAAAACGCTTCGTCTACTATACTATTATACATCGTGTTGGTGTAAATTGTATGTAATACCATATAAATTTTCTGTCCCATCGTCAGGACAAGAATTACCAAATGTAACACTCAAGACCAATTTTAAAAACCTACTCCTGACGATCATTTCATTAATTTCTGAAATACTTTTCCTTTTGAATGTTTTATATCAAATTTTCTACAATCAAAATATTCAAATTAAATCTCAGATTTTACTCTTTGGTATTATCCAATATTATATACCATTAGTCGGCATTCACTTACTTGCGTCTTTTCGGAATGGGCAGCTTGTATCTCTGGTCAATTCTTTTCTAATGTTTGATCAAAAGCTATGTAAGAAATTTGAAAATAATTATTCAAAATTTATTCTAATGTAATATGTTTAGGTTCATCGTTCAAAATTTCAAAAACGGATGCTAAGGATGGTGTAGAGCTAATTTTAAAATTCACTTTTTTAATGGACTTGGTCATTAGCTTTGGTACACCTTATTTATTCCTTTTTGGTCTTTACTACACAAAGGAACCAGGAATTTGTTCAATTTTTACTGATAATCTAATTTGGAATCTTATAATCATTTCCAATATATCTGTAGCCACAAGCGTTTCATTGAAATACACAATAATTTTATTTAGTATAGCTCTTCTCTATATTAATAGCACAAATATGTGGATGGCTTACATTAAAAAGTAAGTGCAAACGCAAAGTAAAACTATTAAAAATTTAGTAGTCAAAATCGATATCTCTATTCTTTGTCGATTTTCCAATTTTGAATTTAGCCATGGCACAAATGCAGAAATAATTTTTCGTGCATATTATCTCTTCAATGAACAAGCGAATAATATTTTCAAGCCAATTTGTTCGATTGCCTATTGTTCTGGCTCAATCCTTATAATCTTTACTGTTTATCACATTGTAAAACTACCAAGTACAATTTATATTGGTAAAATTTTATTTTCTCTAATTGGATTTTTTGCTACTGGAATTATTGTTATACTTATATTGGAAGCTATAACATTTCATCAAAGTTCGAAAGAAATCATATCGAATCATATTACATTGCATGCTATGCTTAGATCAAATCAACTTAAATTTTGGAAATCCGTTCAACCAATAGTCATTAAAGTAGGGAATTTTGGTTGTGTTGAATCTAAAGACTTTTTAATATCAATGTATAACGATGTAATCCTTAGTGGAGTAGTTAATCTATTAGTCTTAGTTTAGTAAATCCAAAAATATAAGACCAATGACCCTAAAGTTATTGATCATTTATCACACGTGGAACGATGCCGATTAGCATCGAAGCAAGGGTTATTATAAGAATTTTTTTTTTTATTTAATTCAAACTCTCCATACGTCAAAAGACATTTAAATTTTTATTACTAATTCATAACTTTTGACTTTGAGTCGTCTCTTCCGTGTTCCGTCCATATCTATGACTGTTAATCTATGTTTGAAATCTTCATCTTAAGCTATTATTCCCATTCTTCGTAGGCTTATTTTTCAAATCGATTTTAAATTTATACAATAAAATATTTATTATCTATCCAAAGAACAAGACAATTGATTTTGTCGCAAATTTCTACATCATATTTTTTACTTTACAGTAATTTAGCGGAGCATCAATAGCATATTCTATTCAGCTTTTGCACATTACAGAATTACTTCAGTATCTTCCGTAAAACAATAGCAATTCTAAAAAATTTCATAAGAAAATTATTTTTGTTCAACTTCAATTAAACATTAGGCTGTGGTCTCAGTTTTAGGACTGTGTTTGAAAAATGTCTCATGTTTTAAGAACGTATAAAACAAAGCGGATTTCATTTCTTGAAAATGTTTCTACTAAACTTCAACTCATTTTCAGTTTTCCTATCTTAAATGATAAGGATAGAATAATCAAGTATTTCATAGAATTCGGCTACATTTTAAAAATATATCCATTTTCAATTTCAACAGAACAAATCGATGGGAAGAATACATTTACATATAGGATGCCAACCTCGCGAGATACCTCTTTTTGTAATTGGATTAAAAGATTGTTTTATATTTGGTTCATATTCATAGTTTCAATACTTGGAATTCCTATTTGGTTTGGAAATATTGGATTTTTCGAAAAGGTTTTATGTTACAATTTACTTGTGGCTATTTTCATACCTTTCACAATCTCTATCATTGGTTTTTCAAATGAAAAAGTAAAAAATGTATTGAAAATGCACAATTCGTTAAACGTAACAAGGAATTTATGTGAGTTGATGAAATAGATACAAATTTAGCAAGGTTCGACAAAACGCGCGTAATATTATTTTGTAACTGCTTTTACGCAAAATAGTGCTTTAAAGCGCGTTTTAATGCGTATTACGCAGTCCAAGTGCGTGATGCATATGTGCATTATGAATTTGGCACCAAAAATTGGCTATATTGTTTAAGACTTTTTTAATTGATTTAAACAATTGAATTAAACGCACTGCGTACTGCGTTTTGATAGAAAATTTTTCTGCGTATAAAGCATAAAACGCTGGCCTCTGCTTGATACGCAGTGCGTTCAGGAATACCTTGAAATTTAGAGAAGCTTTTAACAGTTAATGAATAGTTTATTTTCTAGTTGAAACCAGGATTAAACACCAGCCCCAAGCCCAGCGTTTAGTTGAAACTAATCTCCAGAGTAATCTTATTATATCGTATATTCTTGGAATGCTTAGTTTAATGTTTGTTTTTACTCCAATTTGCTCAATTTTTTTAACATTTTCATTGTCATCTCCAGTTATTGAGGTGATAACTTTCTGGAAGCATTTAATTACCAATCAATTCCTATTTCTCATTTTCCAATTGTGGATGAATATAGCAGTAAATTCATTTGTAATATTTTTTTTATATTATGGTACAATTTATGCAATCTTTATTATTGAATTCTTTTTCACGTTTCATACGTTTTTGAGAAACTTGACGTAAGTCGGAAGTAAATTGATGTTATTCGGTACATTTACTAACAATTTCTTACAATTCTTTAAATAGGAAATCTGAAAATAAACTTCTAGACTGGAACTTGTCAAGAAATTCTTGGAAATTGCAACGGTTTTATTTAATTATTCAAGTAACAATGAACGTTTTCCAAGAAAGTTTTTCTACTTTACTTATGTATTCATATGTTAGCTTATCTTCTTTATTGATTTTATACATTTACGTTCTATTGAGTTATCGTTTAGGATATTTTTTTACTTGTTTGTTTTTAGAAATTTCGGTAATTTGTATAGTAATTCTAAAAATTATTGTAGAAGGTGTAATTGACTTGTCAATTTTAAGCAAAAGGTTAATTGAATCTTCAAAGCGAGTTAGTGATAAATACAATGTTAATTTATTTGCCATAAAATATTGGACTTCACGTAGGCCTGTAAAAGTTTCTTTTGAAGGTTGTTTTACTTTTGAAACTAAAATGTTAACACTTTCTTTAACTGATATTATTGTGAACAATGTTATTTTTTTAATTTTAACACTAAAATAAGCAATAAAATCTATCTATACATGTTAAACAGCCAGACCCAACGTTAAAATTAAATTTTGGAAAAAATTTGAATTAAAAAAAATTTGAAAAGGGATACCCATACCTCTGGGCCGATTTTGGCCATTTTCAAACTCGACCTTTGGTTTGACCCGAAAGGCATTAATTTGATCAAATCAACTTAAATTTTGGAAATCGGTTCAACCTATAGTTATAAAAGTTGGGAATTTCGGTTGTGTTGAATCTAAAGACTTTTTCATATCAATGTATAACGATGTAATTTTTACTGGAATAGTTAATATTTTAGTCCTAGTTTAGTAAATCCAAGAATATAAGACCTTCAAATTATCGATCATTTATCACACGTGGAACGATGCCAATGAACATTGAAAGGTTATTACTAGATTTTTTTAATTTAATTCAAACTCTCCATACGTCAAAAGACATTTAAATTTTTATTACTAATTCATAACTTTTGAGTCGTCTCTTCCGTGTTCCGTCCATATCTATGACTGTAATCTATGTTTGAAATCTTCATCTTAAGCTATTATTCGTATTCTTTGTAGGCTTATTTTTGAAATCGATTTAAATTTTTATTATCTATCTAAAGAACAGAACAATTGATTTTGTCGCAAATTTCTACATTAGACTTTTTACTTAACAGTAATTTAGCGGAGCATCAATAGCATATTCTATTCAGCTTTTGCACATTACAGAATTACTTCAGTATCTTCGTTAAAACAATAGCAAAACTTTCCTAACTAACTGTAATAGAGCAAATTCGAAATAGAAAATCATTTGTTCAACTTTAAATTCAATCAAAAATTAGCCTGTGGTCCCAGTTTTCGTACAATATTTTTCATTCAATTCTCTGCCTGAAAAATGTTTAATGTTTTAAAATCGTATAAAACAAAATTGATTTCATTTCTTGAAAATGTTTCCACTAAACTTCAACTCATTTTCAGTTTTCCTATCTTAAATGATAAGGACAGAATAATCAAGTATTTCATAGAATTCGGCTACATTTTAAAAATATATCCATTTTCAATTTCAAAAGAACAAATCGATGAGACGCATACTTTTACATATAGGATGCCAACTTCGCGAGATACATCTTTCTGTATTTGGATTAAAATAATGTTTTATATGGGGTTCATATTTATAGTCTCAGCGCTTGGAATTCCTATTTGGTTTGGAAATATTGGGTTTTTTGAAAAGGTTTTATGTTACAATTTACTTGTGGCTATATTCATACCTTTTACAATCACTATCATTTGTTTTTCAAATGAAAAAATACAAAATGTGCTGAAAATGCACAATTCGTTAAGTGTAACAAGGAGTTTATGTGAGTTAATGAAATAAAGGGTGAGGCATCTAAAACGAACAATTCCATCCTTCATAGGGTCCGTTTTAGTTGTCTCACCCTGTCAATTATGCTTAACACTAGCAAAATCTAAATTTAGAGCAGCTTTTAATTGAAATGAATATTGTTTTTTTTTTTGT
>JAQGCY010000879.1:0-13389 GCA_034700645.1 Xenylla mediterranea | reverse complement strand
TTCTTCTGGATCCGTAAAACTCGTTTTCAGACAAATCTGAGCTGCTTTCTCTTTCATAAGATCCACCAGTTCCTAATCTGTCTTTACTACTACTTGATGCCATACTCCTAAAATAATAAAATACAGAATAAAAATTAATTATTAATTCCAAACATGACACCATCATCACTTTAGTAAAATTAACCTCACTAATTTCCCGATGAATCAAATTCACCAGGAAATAGTGGAAATCTACGAAGTAAAAATTTTTTTTGCAAAAATTCCATTTCCATTTCTCAATGCATGAATAAATTCAACGCTGCTAATAAATAGATAATGCAAATCGTAAATGCACTACAAACTGCTTCGCATTTTAAATTTTAAATTGTCACACTCACACGTTAACGAATTTGATTTAATTACTGATTGTTAAAAATGACATTTTAATCAGCTTTATATATAAAGCAACCATACAATACGTCAATACAAATTAAAATCTATTAAATGAATTTCAATTACCTTGAAAAGTAAAGGTAGCAATTTTAGGACCAGAGTAGGTTGTCCCTAAAGCCCTTAAGAAAAAAATAAGGGGATTAACAACACTACCCTTGCCCTTTTGCACAAAGTCGTTGCCTTTTTAGTTTTCCTTCAAGAAGAACGCTGTACTATAATGGAGAAAGTGAAAGTAACAGTAAGTAAAAATGTATAATGGATCAGGGAAAATATTATTTAGATTGTAATAATATACTTTGCAATAAAATTTATTACTACATTTACATTACATTACACAGGAAATAAAAGAAGGGGAACATACAGAAATGGAACGGGTAGTGTAGAACTATTTTTACTATTTTAATTTTATAATTGCAAAGCAATCCAATGCAAAATCCAATGCAATTTTAATTAAAGCATGGGATGGGACGATGACGATGGGATGTTTTAATTTTTGCTTATTTGTATTTATTATACTTGCTCAATGCCAAAGTAGTTGGTGTTGGTGGTGAAAGTCCTTGTATTCTTTGTTTGCATGCATGTATTGTATATAGACTTATAGGGAAAAACCTTCAGTTCCCAAATCTGAGGCCGAAATAGGCAAGGCATGGGCTATAGATACATTTAACATTAGGATTTAGCATATAGAAATTGAATCAAGCGGACAAAAATTAAGCTTATCATTTTTATCCTTATCTAGCGCATTTGCAGAATCTAAGAGATTCCAACGGCGCAGTTAAAATACTACAATTTACTCTGCTTTTTGGCTTCCTTGTCCACGGTACCACGGCCAAACGAATAGGTTTCTTTCGCTTTATGTTATGTTGTAAATACTTGATGTCTTCATATGATATTTGCATAGTCTCAGAGTAAAAGAGACAGGAGTAGTAAATCTATCGTAAAAAAAAAATACAGAGATGCGAATTGTACATAGTAGAATAGAATACAATAGAAAATACATAGAATAGAATCGTTTAAAAAAAAAGCAAAAGCAAAGCTAAACCAAAACCCAAGAGATTTTGACATGACCAATAGAAAGAACACTCCATTTTGAAATTCCATCCCACCCAAGTAGTCCCACTCCAACCACGGACTACTATCATATCATATCCAATCCACCTCAATTAATGTTGCCACGTTGGATTGGTTTCATAACTCAAAAAGATTTCACTCACATTTCACATAACGATAACATATACACACATGGACATGAAATGATACATTTGGATTCAACTCCATTGCCATTCCATATGCCAAGAACAAAGATTTGGAATCGGATTCAATTCCAAAGATCCATTGGTTCAGTTCCGGGTTTACTAATATTTACGCGTATATGATTAGATTGGAAAAGAAAACAATTTTATGAGCAATGGAATGTAATAATTAAATCTCGCATAATCAATTCAATATCAATTTAGCAATGTTGCTTTTAGTATTTGTGTCATTCTTTGCAAAAGAAGTGATTAAGTTAGGATGATTTATTCCGAACGACTTCTGAATCTGATTGCCAGATCAGGATCAGACAGAGACAATATATATTTTTGCACAAAATAAAAATAATCATTTTCTAAATTCTTGTTGACTTTCACATACATACTCGTACATGGACTTGGACACTCCTCGCTTACTTTCTTTTTCTAGTTAACTTTCTCTTGTATCTGTCTGCATGCATATGCACATCTATTTTCTGCATAAATTACTACATAAATACATACTCGACTCGCACATGCATAAGCATATATGCAGATTCTCCAGATCAAATCAAATACAAAATTTTGACAGGACTTGACATAGCCAATAGCCTTTGCTTTAGGTTTAACAACTTTCATTTTCATCTTTTGACGTTTAGCATTAGCAATACGAACGATTGAAGATTGAAATTTGGCAATGGATGGGATTTAGATCTATCTTTTTTTCATCATATTCTATTAGCTTAGCATGATGTTTCATAGTAAAGTAACAGTAGTAGAAGTAGAGTACAGATAGAAGAGAAAGCAAGTTGGTTTGTTTGGTAGTGGCAGAAGTAGACAGAGAGAGTAGGCAGATCCCTTTGGTTCCGTGTGGGCCTCTATGACTATGACTATGACTATGACTATGGCTCTGGTATGGTACATGGACAAGGTTTAGTTTATCCCCAAAGATTCATTCCTTCTTAAAGGTCTTATTCGTTTTTTTGTTGATTATACATAGTAGTACTATAGGCCTATGGGTATGGGTATGTTATGGGTATGGACTATGGTTTCTATTCTATTCTGTGTATATCACTCACTCAGTCACTCTACTCAATCCTACTGCTAACTGCTCTGCTACTGCTTCCTCATCTATCTATTCCTATTCTACTCTATGCTATTCTGCCTCTGCTCTATGTCTTTACTCTACTCTACACTATGTACATGTACTCTATGCCTTGTATGCCTTGTATGTATGTAACTATGTGCATGTATAAGAAACATAGCATACCATACCATACTACCATAGCATAGCACAGTTTTTAAAAATTCAGCCAAAATAAAAAAAAATAAAATATATAAATTATACACTACGATTAATAATACGGAATGGTCCTGGAATGTCCAGTTAAGCCACCAAGGGTTCAAGCATGTAAGCTGGAAAGGACTAGTCCAGTCCAAGAGCCATAGTCATAGTCAAATAGCCCATAGTCCATAGACAACCATCCCAACTTCAAGAGGCCTCCAAAAGGACCCCCCAACCAAAACTATGTCTATGTACACTCAAACTACTCCAGGGTAAGTCAAACAATCAATCAATTAACCCTTTACTCTGGTCTGGTGTTACTCTTGTCTTACTTAATCCTTCAGCCATAGTAATTCGGAGGAATCAACTATTCAATCTAATGACATGTCACATGACACATACCATGGTCATGACCATGTGCTATGTGCCATGTACCCTTGACATAAGCATATCAATATGCCCTTGCCCATCTTCTAATCCTTGCAAATTTTTCTTTCTAATTCTAGTCCTACCAAAATGATATAAATAAACCATTCAAGGTTAACAAAAAAACTACAATCAAAATGTCTCAGCGGGTGAAAAAACCTGGCCGAGCAGAGGAACCCCAAGGTACAGTCATAGTATACCAATTAATTGTTACTTATAATTTACATTATTCTACAAAATTAACCATTTATATTGTCATTTGGCAATAGGGAAGCGTCGGAAACGGCGACCCAGTGGATCGGATGGAGATGAAGGTGGTACAATGTCAGGGTCAAATTCTGGTGGAAATGGTTCACTTAGTGGAATGTGGACACCCCGACACCTTAGTGACCTCAAAGTATCATCAATTTACAACCGTAACTCAGCAGAGGCTCCGGCTGAGGTAACTTCGGTCTGTCTCGTAACATTTTTTATTTTTTTTATTTTCTTCACTCTGACCCGCTTACGGATATAAAATACTACAATTTTAATTTGGGGAAAAATCAATCAGACCGGTGTTAAATTATTATTAAAGTTTGTATGTATAAAAACCTTCCTTGATTCAGTTATGCCACAACTGCTTTTATAGATCCTGAACCTGATTCTACGATAAAAGTTGTTCCAAGCGAACATTATGGTCTTAATATGACTGTGTAAATAATTGTTAGTATTCATGGAATGTGAAAGTTTAGATGTACTAGTATAATGTTTCTGTGTTTTGTGAATCAACAAAATGAAATGCTTTGTGAATCAGCAAGTGTATCAAATTTTGACTACTACAGATGAGCGTTGTTCATATTGTTGTTCAAACTGGTGGATTAGACTACTAAAACGGGTCATCCGTGAAACTAGTTTCTGTTCCTTCTAGTTGTTTCTGTATCTCTTTTACTTTCTTTTATGTGATTTTTGGGGTGAAGGGGTATTTTGCTTACTGGGTCTTTTTCTTTGCGTAAAGTGTGAGACTAATTATATATTTTGTTTGGTTAACTTCTTGTAGCTCTATCGGAAAGATCTAATTAGTGCCATGAAGCTTCCTGACAGTGAACCTCTGACTCCAGAAGATTATTGGTTAATTACTGATACCTGGAAACAAGAATGGGAAAAAGGTGTTCAGGTACCCGTGAATCCCGAATCTCTCCCCCAATCCGAAGTAATTGCAATACGACCGGTTGCAGAACGGAGTCATGATTTCAGACTGTAAGTTATATTTTATTTAGTGTATTTTTAAGTCAAATCCAAACGAAATCTGTTATCTCATCTTTGTTATTATTTATTTTATATTTTTAGACCTAAAAAGAAATATGTTCGTGTTACCCATGATGATTTTTTTAATCCTGACTATCATCAATTAGTTTCTACTGCAGCAAGAGCTGAAAAAGTTTGTAGTTATGATTTGGATGATATTGATGCAGCATGGCTAGGTTGCTTAAATGGTGACCGAGCCATGCAAACTTTACCAATTATTTCGGAGTTCTTAATGGAACAAATTGTTGAAGAACTAGAGTTGCAATGCTGGGAACAAGTCCAAACCATACTCAAAAGTCAAGAAGGTTTAGGAATTGAGTATGATGAGAATGTTATTTGTGATGTTTGTCGTTCAGTAAGCACATCACTTGATCAATTGCTTTTTAATGTTTAATCAACTGTGCATTATATTGTTCCGTTTTGTTAATTTTTGCTTATTATAGCCTGAATCAGAGGAAGGAAATGAAATGGTTTTCTGCGACTCTTGTAATATCTGTGTCCATCAGGCTTGTTATGGAATTACATCTATTCCATCAGGATCTTTTCTTTGCAGAACTTGTAGTAAGTGGTTAAATACTTTGATTTTTATTACTTTTTAATGGCCATATCAATAACTATTTTGAAGAAAACAATACCATAAAATTTATTTTCATCCATTGAGTCTAGACATAACGTTATAGTTTACATAATGTATAGAATCTACATAATTTATAGAAGATATCACACAATTGAATATTTTATTTCATTTGTTTTATTCTTTAGCTTTGGGAATTAAACCATCATGCGTTCTATGTCCAAATATGGGTGGTGCGATGAAAGCTACACGTTCGGGGCAGAAATGGGCACATGTTGCATGTGCTATTTGGATCCCGGAAGTTAGCATAGGGTCTGTGGAAAAAATGGAACCCATAACAAAAATTTCTTCAATACCTGTAAGCCATATTCATGTTAACTTAGACTAGCTTTGAATGATTTAATTGATTTTCTATTAACATTCTTCCCCCCAATAGCAAAGTCGATGGTCTCTTGTTTGTGTGATATGTAAAGACAAGACGGGAGCTTGTATCCAGTGTTCCGTTAAAACATGTAAAACTGCATACCACGTGACCTGTGCATTCAAGCATGGTTTGGAAATGAAACCAATCATTGTGGATGAGAATGCTGAGGATGGTATTAAATTAAGAGTAAGTTTATGCGACCTTTGACTCTTTTTGTTTTTATTGCTCTAAAACAATAGTAATAATAATTTCCATTTGATATTTGCTTATAGTCGTACTGCCTAAAGCACAGTGCAAATATAAATAAGAAAGAAAAAACCACTCACTCAGGATCTGAGGATGATGCTGAAAAGAAAAGAGCTCGAGCTATGACTGCTGAAGAGCGAAATCTTGCCAGAGCAGAAAAGTATGATGAATGAAATTTCCTGCAAAAATTATTTGTTTACATGAATCCATTTTTACGTTTTAGATTACAACAAATTGAAGCTGAATTCTTCAAATACGTCCGACTAAAGGATGTGTCACAAAATCTTGCCGTTGATATGGACATTGTAAATTTAGTTTATAGCTATTGGAAATTAAAGCGAAGAGTAAGTCATTTATTGAACACACAATTAAGAAAGATTACAAGATAACATGAGAGTTAACGTGTTGTTACTTTTAGTCACTCAACAATAGACCTCTAGTTCCTCCACGTCCAGAAGCAACACAATTATTAACTCAACAGCAAGAAAAGGATCTTGAACAAATGAAAATGTTTGTCCAACTAAGGCAGGACTTGGAAAGGGTATGTGAATCATAATTATTAAATATTAGTATTACTGAATTCTAATCACTTTTATTCAAAATGATAGGTCCGAAATCTTTGCTACATGGTTAGCAGAAGGGAAAAACTGTCTCGTTCGTATTTCAAGTTAAGGGAACAAACATTTCAAAAGCAGGTATGCATTAGTTCACATCATGCTAAGTAGCTTGGAACGATCAATTTAAATGTATATGCTATATTAAATCATATTTTGATTCGATTTGCTTTAGCTTGAACTGCTGTCTGAAGATGGTTTGGATATGACAACCATAAGTGGTCCTGAAAAGGCAGCTATTGAACATGCTAACCATGGTCCATCAATCTATGATCAGTTTTACTCACAGCCGGGCGCTGGTCCCAGTAATTACAAAGACTACGATAGTTTAATAACCCTGATAGGTGGGGAGGACAGACGTGAACTTATTAATGGACTCGTTAAACCCAAGAAAGGAAAACCCAAATCCACTGAAAATCCTTACAAAAAGACATTTGTTAATGGGGCACGACGACGAAGTAAAAGCGGAGCTGAGAGTGCTTCTAGTTTAAGTGAAAGTGAAATCAGTACTAAAGGTACAGCAACAACTGCTACTACCACTACTGGGAAGAAACGGGGTCGAAAACCGTTACAGTACCTTTTTGATACAGACTCTGAAGTTGATGCTGTAATAATGACAAATACCGGTCGAATCGGTGTTGGAAAACTTCCTCCTACAGCAAAGAAAAATCCAAAAGGTAGAGGTTTGAAGCAAATGGAAAAAACGCTAGCTAAATCTTCAACTTCCGACTCTGATGACCTCGAATTATCATCCACTGTTCCTAAACTGAAAGGCAAGGCTACAACAAGCCGTGGGAAAAATATTTATTCTGACACTGAGTCTGAACCAGATGCCAACAAGAAATCAGTCTCCAAGAAAAACCTACCAAAAGTAACAACTGGGAAAAAGAACAAACAGAAATCGGGACCCAAAGGAAATGGTGATACAAATACTAGTATCTTACAGAGTGTGACTGTTATTCCAGTACCAGTTAAGCAAAGAGGCAGAGCGCCTGGTAAAAAGAGGAAAACTGACTCCTTCGAACCAACCGAGCTAATTGTTCCTCAACGTGAAGCAGCCAAAAAGGCGAGCGAAAGTATTCGAGCTGTAAAAAATCCAAAAGGAAAAGATCAACCTGGGAACGGTGAAACTAATGAAACTGCTCCAATGCTCAAGGATGTTCCTGTGGGCCGAGATACAAACAAAAATATCAAACAACAGCAAGAAACACTTTCAGATAGTGAAGAATCTAAGCCAGTTCTTGTAAAGCGTAAACTTTCAACAAAGGAAAAGAAAAGTAATTCTTCTACTTCTCTTAAATCAAAGCCAAAAGAAACTGCTGCTATGAATCAATCTGTTCCAAAAGCAGAAGTGAAGAATGAGTTCGAGTTTGATGAAGATGGGGATGCTAATGGGAACAATGTTTCTTATGTTCCTCAACGCCAGGCAGCCAAGAAAGCAGCCGAACACATAAGATCAGGCTTGAGTAACATTGTGGCTGCTCGTTTAATTATTGAAGATGAAATGGAAGCTTCGAGGAAAAAAGCTAAGCATGAGAAAAATTCCAAAATACCCAAAGGTGAATCCATGAAGTCTCCAACTCGGCAAAGACCTAAATCATCTTCACCATTGCGAGATCTCTTTGGAGAAATCATCGAGAAGCACAGTAAAACCAAAGTAACCGGTGGTAAAGGTAAGCAAGAACAAAATCAAATATCTTCAGGCAGATTTTCCCTAACATGTTGTGTTTGTAACCATTTCTCAGTGCCACCTGCCCAACTCAAGACTGGTAAGATCCAAGCACCCAAACCCAACGCAGTGAAAGAGGAGACGATTCGGGAGAAAGAACCTGGCTGGCCCTTTCTTGACAAGGGGTCGCAGTCAGCGTGTCGACGAAGCCGTGAGCGGAGTTCGAGTTCCAGCAGTAGTAGCAGCAGCAGTGGCTCCAGTAGCAGCTCTAGCTCATCCTCCTCCAGCCGCTCCTCTTCTTCCTCCCAATCGTCTTCACCTGGATCTGCGTCCCCTGAACCCTGTAAACCCAAACCCTCCACCTCAGCCACGCCAATCAACACAAACAAACCGGGGCCAGGTAGGAAGCTTAAAACTTCCGAGCGGTCCCCAGTCAATAGAACTAGGACGGAGGCTTCTCCGAGAGCGAAACCTATCCCCAAAGGTCGTGGACCCTCAAACACTGGTCCAGGGAGAAATCCACCTCCAGCTACGAGCAAGACACCCTCACCTAGAAGAAATCGAGCGTCAAAATCTCCAAGCAAGAGACAACATCAGATCAGTAGCAGTGGTGAGAGCCCAGTCCGTCGAACCTCCGAACACAGTCCAACCTCGTCGAAATTCAATCTCGCCAAAACCAAACCTGAAGAGGAAAACATTGGAGGAAAGAGAGAATCAGGGCTCAACAAAGCAGAGAAGACTCTCTTTACAAGAAGTAGCAAAGAGAGAACTCCGCCCAAGGCGATAGGCCGGGGTGAAGTGGCCCTATCATCCGAATCAGAGCCCGAGTCCCCAAAGAAAGTTGAAGCATCCCCCTCGAAACCCAAAACCATCATCAAACCATCAAGTATATCACCTGAGTTAAAAAATAAACCAATGCCTAAAACAAAAAAGAAGGAACTCGGACTACTTTCTGAGGATTCAGACACTGCAGATGAGAAAGAAAATTCTTGCCTTCCGAGCAGCAGTCCTGCAAAATCTCAAAAGCCCCAGACAACTATTAGCACTATTCTTTCACCTCTAACCCCTACAACGGAAAATAAGGAAAGAGAACCGATCAAGGAATCAGATTCTGAAGTTGGACCAGAACCCAAAAGGCTAAAACTTGAAGCAAGCCCATTAAATCAGATTTTAGGTGCTCAACACGAACCTTTGGCTAACAGTTCTACTTCCGGCAATCAGACTCCTGCTCCTGGTGCAATTGAGACTGTTAACTCGTCTATTGTTAAGCCCAGTCTCTTCTCACCTCCCATTCAATCAAAAGAATTTGACGTTGCGGAATTCGATAATGATCTCTACGACTTGGCACGTAGTGTCACTGAAGAGTACAACACAAGTGGAAGGGACGGTGCTGTAAGCGGAAGCTCGCTTTCCTTCTCTATATCTCAAGATTTATTAGATCGTGAGGATAATAAGGAAGACTCTGCTCGTGCTACTATGAATTTGGTAGAAAAACTAAGACTGCAACATCTCAAGAAATCGGGGGCTCCACAGAGAACTTCGTTGGATGGAAGCGTTTCAGAACTGGACTCCTTAGAAAACCCTCCAAAATCACCCATATCAGTTGGTTCTCCACTAAAGTCTCCTATTCCGGGTTCATTGCAGCCCAATCTGGAAGCAGTGGAAAATAAGAACTCTGACGATTTAATTTTGCCGTCAGCTCAGCTCAAAGCTGAAACCCCTGTCACAACTAAAACTATGATACCTGGTGAGCATTGGGATCCTCCAACAAGTTACTCTGAAACTTGTCCAGAAAATTCTGATCCAGCTGCAACATCTAGGCAAATGAGTGTGAGGCATGGAATAGAAAACGTAATGCTGGAGCCTCCACAGTTGAGAATAGAAACCAGAGGGCTGGAGCTTCCTTCTCCAAATGAAGTTTCTGATGGTCCCAAGGAACCCGAAATTCCCAACAATCAAGTTAGATTTCCCTACCAAAATTTCCAGTTGCAAGAGCCAAAACCCGAACAACTCAAAGAAAATCCAGCTGGAGACCCTGTTGTCTCATTGTCCAATTTACCAGTTTCAACCTCACAGCTCAATATACAAAATGCTTTCGAGAACCATTGCGGAATGGAGAAAACAACATTCTCTTTAAATCATGGTCATCCCCCTTTCATGTATCCATTCAGCTCCAATATGGCTAATGTCGTCACCTCATTAGCCAGTGGAAATATGAACTTTTTTCATCCTCATATACAACCACCAAAATCATCTCCGAACTTGAGCTCATCCGCTGAGTCACAGTCTACTTCTACATCTTACAATATGCTTTCACAACTTTTGCCTCCCGGAAAAGCACAAGCTCAACAATTGAAGGAACACCTACTTGGATTAATTCCATTTAGTGAAAGCAACAGTTTGAGAAGAAATGACAATTCCCCGACTACAGTAGTAAACACTTCAATGCCTCCTATTTCCAAACCTCCATTAACTTCTCCATCTATTCTTCTTGCACCCACAAGTACAATGACGCTAGCACCACCTCCAACAGTTTCCAACGTAGCACAAATAATTGAAAGTGTAATTCAGGCTTCAAACAGTCTCAATATCAATACCAACATGCTTCAGAATAATATGAACGCAAATCTACAAGGTACTATGAGTATGGCAGATTTGGGCTTAATGAGCTTAGCTAATTCAATGAAAGCGGCGTTGGGTCAATCTGAACTTCAGTTCAGTTCTGCTGTTCCGGCTTCAACGTTCAATTCCAAGCCATGCGTAACAACTCCTTTGCAACAACCTAAGACTGTATCCTCTACAGAAGGTGCCGTTTCGGACTTCAGTGCTATCCTGACGAACAAGACTAATGAGAATAATATTAATCTCTCGCCCGTCAAAAGTGTTTCTCGTGAAAACTCAGTCCCACCGCCAATTCTATCAGCAAACACTGCAATACCACAGCTGCCATTGAAACCTGTAACTGCACGTGGAAAGAAGGCAGCAACACCTCGCAAATCTGAAGAAATAAGCCCAAAGATGAAATGTAAAGTAGAGAGAAAAACAGTCGGAGCTTCACCTGCCCGTGTTAATGCTAAGGGTTCTGTTACACCGCGTCGTGGAGGAGGTCGAGGAAAATCCAAAGGGAAAAATTTTATTCTTCGGAAAGACTTGGCTGGAACCGTTTATGACATTGATTTTGATGAGTTTGAAGAGAACACAGAAGAGAAATTTGACTGGAAAATTCTTAGAGAAAGAAGAAAGTCTACTGAAACGAATGCAGATTCTCGCAAGTCTGAAGGAAATCCTAGTCCTATTCATTCCGAAAAATTTTCACCTCGTTATAAGCAAACCTATGAGAATGAAAATTTAAACCGTCTCACCTTTGAGAAGAACCCAAGTCTCGTACAACCCCATTTGACTGGACCGGTAGATATGAGAACTTATTCTGGACTAACACCAAATGAATGTTTGACAAACACAATTGTATCCTCACATAGAACCTCTGCTGCACAATCAAAGGGAATGAGTTCAAGCGAACTTGCCTCTTATATTATAAACGCTGCTTCCACATCAGTTACTGATTTAGAAGAACTTGATAAAACATTGGAAGAACTTACTTCTTCGTCAAAGTCCACGTTACCATCTGGACTCAGCATTCCCGGTGACTCACAAAAGCTCCAGTCTTTACCTAATGTTCCTGAAACTTCTTTCGACTCAAATTTCTCCAATAGCAAAGACTCCGTTACAACAAATGCTTCCGAAGACCGAAATTCTCGGAACCAACTAAAAGTTAAAATTAAAGGGCCGTTCCTGGACGCAAATTACAGTTCTCAAAGTATGCAACCACCAACATTTCCCCAGGCTCCTCTTCAACATTCTATCGAACCTCCTACACATCATCCTTACATGATGGGAGTTCCTTCTATGAGTAATAATAGCTCCTCTAATAATTTACGCAGAATGAGGAAAAAAGAACTACTAAGGCAGTACTGGTCTCAGGATATGAATATGGATGGCAGTTCCTTTAATAGTTCATATTATGGGAATGATGTTGGACTCAGCGGTGCAACAAATCTATATCCATTTAGTCGTACAGCTATAACCATTCCAAAAGCCGTTGCATCAGCAATCATTCCATGTAAAGATGAATATGGTTTGGATCCCAGTGACTTGATGCCTCTGCCAACTCCAATCCCACCTCCACCTCCCGAGAAGAAAAAACGAAGTAGAGGGCTAAGAGAAATGGCAGCCCTAGGAATAATACCTGAAGGTGCTAGTAAGGGAGATAGAAGACGAGATAAATCAATCGCAGCTCAAATTGAATCTATGAATCAGGCAGAATCGAATTCCCGAAAACGTGCCCGCACAACTAACAAAACTTCTCGTAGTACATTTATACCGCCAACATTAGTAGAATGTGAGGAGTCAGTTCCGATCCTAGGAAATATCTCCAAACCACCACAGTCAAATACAACTAATTCAAGCGTGATCATGCCAGGAAATCATCCTACCCCGAAACTTAAAATCAAGTTTGGTGACCTAAATGCATGCTCTTCTAGTATTTCCACGACTCCATCAAATGTTGATACCAATCATTTAGACGATTCCGATAAAGAAACACCAAGTAAAAAGGCTAAAGGTCGACCGCCAAAGAAGAGAGGAATTTCATCAGAAATCCCACCAGCTCCTGGACCTTCATTGCAGCAACTCAAACTCGAGAGCTTAAAATATCGCGAAATGATTATGAAGGATTTTGATGAAGCTGACAAGCATAGATCCAAGTCATCTGGTGGAAAGAAAAAGAAAAAGTCTAAAAGAAATAAAAAAGATAATGAGGAAATAGATGAGTCTAGTCGATTACAATCTCCTGAGACAGAACTTCAGGTTATTTCAGCCGCTGGGCCGAAATTAATATTAAGATTTGGTAAAAATCGGGTTGCAATGGATACTGGTAACAACAATAATACTGTTCAAATTAAAACTGAAAATGGGCCTGTTATAGTTGGAAACCCCGAAACTACAATGTCAGCATTTGATAATAAGAGGGGATCACCAATTGGTTCGGGAGATGATTCAGGCTTTACGGGAAGTAGTGAAGGTAGTGTGGGTTGTGGGACACTCAAGGTTAGTCTTAATAATATACAATTATTAAATTGAGATCTGAATCTAATTGAATGATTTTACTGATACAGACCGAAACAACTTCGGCTGATAAGATGGATAC